>JAVTVY010057428.1:0-28371 GCA_036873755.1 Hanleya hanleyi | reverse complement strand
GTTAATTAAATGTTGGATCACATTATCGTGATCGACATCTCGTCCATGGTGCATGGCAGGGGATATTCTGATAACTTGCGTCATTCATTCATTCACTCACTTTCATTGTCGCTGTTTACTTCCGGGTGTGCGCAAAGGCCAACCATGCCAACTGCGCAAAGTTTGGACGGAAGCAGAATGTAATGAATGCCTGGTAGAGCTCGGGAAGCAGCATGGTCATCATGGCAGAATTTTCAGTTAACATCGTCTGTTGAGCAAGGCGCTAAGTTAATATAGTTTTGTCCGTAATAAATACGGTAGGCCTATTTGATCGTTGTGGCCCTTTTCAATTCATAAGTGACAAGTTTTTACCCCTCGGCCAATTTTGGCCATGGGGTATTGTCGTCGTCTTGTACGTCCGTACGTGAGCGAGATAGCCGGAGAACGGTTCCACTGAAGAATTCCAAATTTGGTATGCTTATTTACCTAGTCAAGGACCAGAAGCCTATTGAATTGGGACCTGATTGGGTGAAAACTTTGGCGGCCATCTTTAATTTTATGCGAAATGGATAATGATCCATATGTCGGAAACCATTCAACTGTTCAATACGAAAGTTGGTATACATCATCGATACATCAAGCAACTTTCAATGAATTACCAAACCGGCTTTTCTGATTAGCTGGAAATCCTGGAGGCCATCTTTAATTTATGCGAAATCGATAATGACACATATCTCTGTTACCATTCAGTTGTTTTATATGAAAGTTGGTATACATCATCGATACATCCAGATACTTTGAATCAGGACCTGATTGGCCGAAAACCTTGGCGGCCATCTTTAATTTATGCAAAAACTTTAATGATATATATCTCTGATCCAATTTAAGTGTTCTACATGTATACCAAACCTGGTCATGTTGGTATACAGCATCGATGTATCATCTGACTTGCAATGAATAACCACATCAGTTCCTCTGAGTGGGGGGAAGGATGGGCGGCCATCTTTAATTTATGCAAAATCATTAATGATCTCGTTCTCTGATACCGTTCAAGTGCTCGATGTAATATCTGGTATACATCATCGATGCATCAAGAGACTTACGACAAATGACAGTTCTGGTTTCTCTGATTGGGCGGAAACCTTGGTGGCCATCTTTAATTTATGCAAAATCTTTAATGATGTATATCTCTGATACCATTTCAGTGTTCTATACGAAACTTGGTATACAGCATCAATGTATCAAGGGACTTTCAATGAATAACCACATCAGTTCCTCTGAGTGGCGGGAAGGATGGGCGGCCATCTTTAATTTATGCGAAATCATTAATGATCTCTATCTCTGATACCATTCAAATGCTCGATGTAAAATTTGGTATACATCATTGATGCATCAAGAAACTTATGTAATGAATACCGGTTTCTCTGATTGGACGGAAATCTTAGGGGCCATTTCTAATTGCAAAATTTTTGATAATCTGTATATTTGTGACTGCTTGGTGTTCCTGACATCTTGGTTCAAATTGAATACATTATGAATGTACCCAGAGCCGAGGGGTTTTTTGATGCGCAGCTTCGTATTAAAGCTTAGTTGTCATAATCAAGACAGATTATAGACGGAACATAAGCAGCAAGTCTTTTTTCGGCAGACAACTTCAATCGGCAACACTTTGCTTGAAATATACTTGGCCCTTTTCACTCCTTGGTTGAATGGTTCCCCATATGTAGCCACCTATTGTATGTGGCCTACATGACAGATTTGCCCTTTTTTCTCTCGCGGCTGGAGACAAGTCGTAATGGACGCATGCCAAGTTGAGCCATGTTGAAGAAGCTGTATTTCTCACCTAAATTCCTAATAGGGGGAAACTCAAGCGATGAAACGAGTTCAGTTTTGATGATATTTCTCCTGATGACAAATATAACTTTATCGAAATATTGAGACTGTCAATATTATATGCGTTTGTTAACTTTATTCGAAGTGACTTTGCTTATGCATTAGGCATGTTACATGTAGGCCTACACTCATTGGGCCAAATTTGTAGGCCTCACACCATCGTGTACCTTTTACTCATGAAATAAAGATAAAATTACTTTTGCGTTTCAGGAAAATAGAAACCAAATTATTTATAAAAACCGAGCATCTGTTAATCTTTTCACCAGTGAGTCTCAGCACATCTGTGGATCAGCAGCTATTGATAATTGTTCTTGGTTCTCATTGGCGACCGTTAAATGTATCTGCCGTTGAGGCATTACCTGTCACGAGTTTGGGGAGTAAAGATGTGAATCTGCTGCTCATATATTGTGTATTAATTTAAATAATGCAATCCTACATGTAGTATAATATCTGTACCAGTCTAAACATTTTGGGTGGTCTTTCGAAGTCCATGAGTTCTAGTTATTTTCAGTGTATGTCTCATTTCACTAGCTTGGGTATTAATGGTTTGATTAATCCTTCCATTCTTCCATTCTGAAGAGCAATTTATTCTGCCTTATCATTTTCTTGACACAGGTCTTCTGTTTTGAGGTGCGCGATCACACACCCGCACTGTCACCCTCCTAAATTTGAAACTAGGTGCGTCAATATAGTGCACCTGGTATTTCATGGTCATTCAGAAAATCAGGAGATCATATAAGTATTTACGGGCTGGTATTCCGTCCATAGATTGAGTAAACATGAGGCACCAGAGGTGCTACAACTCCTCAGCCCCTTAACAGTCTAGACCAAGATGTTTTTATGAGTGTAGAAGTTTGGATAATTAGCAGTGAGTTGTGGCATGCGAAATGCAAACCCAAGCCACAACTCGGACAGATAAACGGATAGATACACTGACACACGGACGGACAGACAATCGGAATCGAGTATAACCCCAACTATGTACAGGGGTATAAAAAGTGACAAGGTATCCACATATCTGCAGGAAAAAAACATGTAAAGTTGTGATCTTATTGCCCTGGCGTCCGTGTAAATTGGTCGGCCGCCTAGGCCCCAGAAGCTCTGGGGTTCTAGATGACTGGAAATGCATTTGAACCCATTTCTGGCAGTTAAATTTCTAAAATATTATTCACAATTCAACCCGTTTTATATATTTTTAAGAAAAAAATACATAATATTACACATGGCCCATGTGATGAAAGAAATATCTACCGGCTCGAGTTTACTGAGCTGTCTCACGATGGGATGGGATGGGATTTTCGGCTAAATATCGGAGCCAGTTCATCTCAGAGAAGTGAAATTCTCCAAAGTATCTGTATGTAATTTGTGCATTTTTATTCTGAAATTTGAAGGAAATCTATTCAGAATCAAAACAAATCTCCAATACCAAACATGTTATTTTCATAGATAGTGACAATGTTACAAAATTGCAAGCCCAACGTCATTGTGCTTGAGAAGGGGGGGACAACGACGACGATGTCTGCATTGATTTATTGGGTTGGCCATACCTTTCGCTGTATATTTTAGAAGACTTGTTATGCGAGACATGGTTTGTAGCTGGCCGACGACCACAGTTCATTTTACAACTGAAAACTCAACTCCGCCATTGATGAGTTGGCAGCACGCACGAACACATGGGCACTCCTTTCGATTTTGACAGATTCCTACAATCCTGTGACAAGACAAAGTACAAGTTGCTCTTTTCCGATAAAATAGGCGTTTATTATCGTTCAAATCCATTCTGAGAACTTTTAGATGAAATAACAAGCCGATTTTCACAGTTTTAATGTCGGACTAATTTTTAGCTCATCTGGGCCGAAGGCCCGATGGGCTTATGTCATGGCCTGACTGTCCGTCGTGCGTCGTCCGTTGTGCGTCGTCCGTTGTGCGTCGTCCGTTGTGCGAACATCTTCTTCTCTGAAACCGCTTGGCCGATTAAGCTGAAACTTGGCATGCATGTTCCCCCCAATGAGTACACCAGAATTTGTTCATGCCGTGTCGATATGATTTTAAATATGGCCGCCATGGCGGCCATCTTGAATTTGCCATTGAAACATTGTTATCGCGATTTCTCAGGAACTACTGCATAGATCTTTCTCAAATTTGGTACACAGGTTCCCCTTGGGGTCTAGTTGTGCAAGATACCTGTTGTGGTCTGATTCACAAATCCAATATGGCCACCAGGCGGCCATGTTGGATTTCCCCATGAAACATTGTTATTGCAATTTCTCAGGAACTACTTTGTGGATCTTCCTCAAATTTGGTACACAGGTTCCCCTTGGGGTCTAGTTGTGCAAGATACCTTTTCTGCTCTGATTCAAACATCCAATATGGCCACCAGGCAGCCATCTTGGATTTCCCTATGAAACTTCGTTATCGTGATTTATGAGGAAGTACTGCATGGATCTTTCTCAAATTTTATACACAGGTTCCCCTTAGTGTCTAGTTGTGCAAGATACTTTTGTGGTCTGATTCAGAAATCCAATATGGCCACCAGGCGGCCATCTTGGATTTCGAGATGAAACATTGTTATCTCAATTTCTCAGGAAGTACTGCATGGGTCTTTCTCAAATTTGGTACAGAGGTTCCCCTTGGGGTCTAGTTGTGCAAGATACAATTTGTGGTCTGATTGAAAAATCCAATATGGCCACAAGGCGGCCATCTTGAATTTGCCAGTGAAATCTTGTCATCATTATTTTTCGTTAACTACTGCATGGATCTTTCTCAAATTTGGTACACAGGTTCCTCTTGGGGGTCTAGTTGTGCAAGATACCTTTTCTGCTCTGATTCGAACATCCAATATGGCCACCAGGCGGCCATCTTGGATTTCCCTATGAAACTTCGTTATCGTGATTTATCAGGAAGAACCACATGGATCTTTCTCAAATTTGATACGCAGGTTCCCCTTGGGGTCTAGTTGCGCAAGATACAATTTGCGGTCTGATTGAAAAATCCAATATGACCACCAGGCGGCCATCTTGGATTTCCAGATGAAACATTATCGCGATTTCTCAGGAACTACTGCATGGATCGTTCTCAAATTTGGTACAGAGGTTCCCCTTGGGGTCTAGTTGCGCAAGATACAATCTGTAGTCTGATTGAAAAATCCAATATGGCCACCAGGTGGCCATCTTGGATTTCCAGATGAAACATTGTTATCATGATTTCTCAGGAACTACTGCATGGATCTTTCTCAAATTTGGTACAGAGGTTGCCCTTGGGGTCTAGCTGTGCAGGATACCATATATGGTCTGATTGAAAAATTCAATATGGCCACCAGGTGGCCATCTTGGATTTCCCCATGAAATTTTGTTATCGTGAATTCTTAGGATATTACTGCATGGATGTTGATACACAGGTTCCCCTTGTGATCATCCAGTTGTGCAAGATACCTTTTTTGGTTCATTTCGAAAATCCAATATTGCCGCATCTTGAATTTCCCATGAAACTTTATCATAAAATCTCAGGAAATAACTGCATGGATCATTTTATAGTGTTCAGGGGGGACAACACAAGTTAGAAACGTACAGTTCTTTAGTAAAAATTTCTCACAGCTACTTTCTCCAGTTACAGACAGATGACCTACAGTGCCGTGGCACTATCTTTTACATCTTCGCAGACAGATGGGGTATGTCTTGGTTAGGCCATACCTCACCAGAGATTACTTTCATTGGAAAAATGTCCTGTTACATCTCATTGCCATCGTAACAACCCAGTCGCACATATTTCGTACTCGACATGTCTCCCCTGGTGCATATACCCACAAAATATTGGAATCGTAGGTTAAAAACTGTCCAATGTACTGTCCGGACACGAAGTGGACAGACGGACGAACGACTGCAATCACATAATAAAAAGTGGTTCTGGTTATTGCTTATACAGCTTACTGACAATCACACATTATATTTTGGTATAATTGCCTTTATTCCATAACCTCCAATTACAATCATGAATTTACAGCTTGACCTCCTGTGAAATCGACTATGTTGCCATTTTGTTCAGGGGAGACAACGCAAGTTAGAAACTTATCTATTGCAGTTCTTCAGTGAAAATTTCTCGCAGCCACTTTCTCCAGTTATAGCCAGATGAGCGCTACAGTGCCGTGGCACTATCTTTTCTCAACAGCGTAGGGATACGACAATTATGGCAATCTCGTATCAGTGGCCTCAAGTTCCCGGGTAATTTACTGTATATCTGACATGGTGCAGAGATTCATAGAAGTCATTTCGTTTAAGACCATTCATGGTCAAATTGAGTTTTTTTTTCTGACAAATTTAGTTTTTAGCATGCTTTTGGCAGTGCAAATTGAGTTTAATCAATTTTTGGGACCGTTTGCTGTATAATACATACACGTATAACTGGTACTGTGATACAAGCTGAGTAGCTCGCAGGTCCCCCGCCAAAAAGCTTGTCTGGAAATGGACTTCTCACACTGTCACACACGGGATATAATCACCATATATATTTTGTGTGATAGTAAATTGTTGCTAGGAGTGTGGTGTTGTTGATGTGGAGGAGATATAATTGTGAAGGACAATGTTGCAAATTGTCTATCCGGTGGCATAGTTGTGCCGAAAAATGAGTGACTTTCTTCTGAGATCCCAGCCATCTGCTAAGTTTGAAGTTAATCGGTTGAATTGTTCTTGAGGTATCTCGTTCGCAAGATGGTTGGGATGGAAGGACGGTATGAGGGACGGAAGGACGTTATGAGGGATGGAAGGACAGATGGGTAGCTATTGATGTAAAGTCACCCTCCATATTTGAAGTTGATCGGCTGAATTGTTCTCGAGATATCGCGTTCACAACATAGTTGGGATGGATGGAATCTAAGATGGCTGATAGTGGCCACCTTAGCTTGGATAACACAGTTTGGTGAAAAACAATTCCAGCCATCTTCTCACTGATGTCAAGTCACCCCCTAAGTTTGAAGTCAATCGGTTGAACTGTTCTCGAGATATCGCATTCACAACATGGTTGGGACGAACGGACGGATGAATGGAAGGACGCTCCGACGGATGGATAGACAGAAAATGTCACACCATCGTGTTCATAATTAACATTTTGGAGATGCATGGCAGTTTGGTGAAAAACAATTCCAGTCATCTTTTTATTGATGTGAAGTCACTCCCCAGATTTGAAGTCGATCGGTTGAATTGTTCTCTAGATATCGTGTTCATAACATTTTGGAGATGGATGGAATCTAAGATGGCTGACGGGGGCCATCTTGGTTAACGCAGTTTGGTGAAAAACAATCCCAGCCATCTTCTCACTGATGTTAAGTCATCCCCCAAGTTTGAAGTCAATCGGTTGAACTGTTTGACATTTCGCTTTCACAACATTTTTGGGATGGTTGGAATCTAAGATGGCCGACGGTGGCCATCTTCGATAACGCAGTTTGGTGAAAAACAATCCCAGCCATCTTCTCACTGATGTCAAGTCACCCCCCCAAGTTTGAAGTTGGTGAGTTTAATTGTTCTCGAAATATCGCGTTCACAACATGGTTCGAATGGACGGAAGGACGAACAGACAGACGGGTAGTATTTCAAAGTCCCCCTCCCACTTGCGTATCGGGGGACAACTAAAGAATATTTAATTCTTTTATATTGCTTTAGAATTAAATTATTTGATTTCATCACCTGTGCTCTATTGGCTTTTCACATGAAATTCAACCAGACAATATTTTAATTTCCACTTCAACCAGGTATCCAGTATTCTTTGAACTCTCATTGAACTTAAAAACGGAGCGAGAGACAAGGGTGCAATCGGAAAATCTCCTGTTGATAAAACGCCTCAAGGGAATTTAACTTGACAAAATAAAATGGAAAGCAATAAAATAGCTTTTGTTCAACTAGATCAGCCTATACTTTAGCTGTCCGAATTGAGCAGCTTTTCCTTAACCTGCTAAAAGAATGACACCATGTAGACTACAGAGGCAGGACAAAAATGAAGTTCAGTAAAGGAATCAACCACATTAAAAAAAAGATCATTTTCAGATTGTCAAATGACAGTGTCAACTATCTGTGTGTTGTTTTTGTTGTTGTTCGTGTTGATCACTTTCATTTTCGAAACTATTTTCAAAATAATCCAGTTGATTCATTAACTTTCAGTTGTTAATTTTTAAGAGTAGTCGTTTCAAGTAGACAGTTGTTGGTATTGGAATCGAAGTCCCCAGCAAAAACTGACAAAAACATCGGAAGAACTATTTACCCCTGGTATTGTAAGTGTACTTTCTTTGAAAAAAAAAGTTTTCCTCCCCTTAAATCAATTTGTTTCTGGAATAAATACATACACTATAGATATACGTTTGTTCTTCGCATTGTGTAAGAGAATACATCAATAAATCAGTCATCCAATCAATAAATAAATGTGATAGTATACAAACATGATTTAGAAATTATATGCAAACTTAACATAGGAATTGGTGGATTTTATTAGACAAGGGGCATAACTCTGCAAAATAATTTCTGACATGACTCATTTTCAATAGGCATCTAGTTCAGGTCAAGAGAAACAACTGTTTCACGTTAGGATGTTGTATATGGAACGGTTCTGAAATTATCACAATAACAAATCATAAGTGGACAAGGGGCATAACTCTGCAAAATACTTTCTGACACGTCTCGTTTTCGATAGGCATCTAGTTCAGGTCAAGAGAAACAACTGTATCATGTTAGGATGTTGTATATGGAACGGTTCTGAAATTATCACAATAACATATCATAAATGGATTTTTATTTGTAAAAAGGGGCATAACTCTGCAAAATATTGTCCGAGATGACTCATTTTCGATAGGCTTCTGATTTACGTGAAGATAAATAGATGTAACAAGTTTGGTTGCCATGCATGAAACGGTTCTGTAGATATCGCGGTAACGGACGGACGGACGGACGTACGGACAGCCGTACATGATGACAATACCCCTAGGCCAAAGTTGGCCGAGGGGTAAAAACCAGAACTGTCTATTGATACATCAATGATGTACTACATACCAAATTTTACATCGAGCACTTGAACGCGGTATCAGAGATATAGATCATCATTGATTTCGCATAAATTAAAGATGGCAGCCCATCCTTCCCGCCACTCAGAGGAACTGATGTGGTTATACATTGCAGGTCTCTTGATCGATGCTACATACCAAGTTTCGTATAGAACACTTGAATGGTATCAGAGATATATATCATTAAAGATTTTGCATCAATTAAAGATGGCCGCCAATGTTTCCACCGAAAGTTACTGAGCTGTATCACGATGGGATGGGATTTTCGGCTAAATATCGGAGCCAGTTCATCTCGGAGAAGTGAAATTCCCCACAGTATCTCTATGTAATTTGTGCATTTTTATTCTGAAATTCGAAGGAAATCTATTCAGAATCAAAACAAACCTTCAATACCTCACATGTTATTTTCATAGTGCCTAGTCACAATGTTACAACATTGCAAGCCCAACTTCATTGTGCTTTGAAAAAAAAACCCTACGTGAGATATTGGAGATTTTCTTTGATCCTGAACAGATTTCCTTCAAATTTCAGAATAAAAATGCACAAATTACATACAGATACTGTGGAGAATTTTACTTCTCTAAGAAAAACTGGCTCCGATAGCCGAAAATCACATCCCATCATTATGTGAGATAGTATTTTGAAACTCCCCTGACGAATCTCCGTTGGTAATGCATTAGCGTCAGTGCAACAACAACAACAACAACAACATGCAGCAGCAACGATGATGATGTTTGCGTTAATTTATTGGGTTGGCCATACCTTTCGCTATCTTCCATGAAGTATATTTTAGAGGACTTGTTATGCGAGACACCACTTGTACTGGCCGACGACCACAGTTCATTTTACAACTGAAAACTCAACTCCCATCATCGGATGTGTTGGCAGGAAACAAAAACACATGGGCACTACTTTCGTTTTTGACTACTTTCGTTTTTGACAGAATCTCACGGGTTCCTACAATTCTGTTACAAGACAAAGTACAAGTTGCCCTTTTCCGATAAAACAGGCGTTTATTATCGTTCAAATCCATTCTGAGAACTTTTAGGCGAAATAACAATTCGATTTTCACAGTTTTAATGTCAGACTATTTTTTTCTCAACAGCGTAGGGATACAACAATTAGTCTGGCAACACCGTGTTACTGAATATGCAGAGGAATATAGACTTCTAGACACCAATGGCCAGTCATTCACTACACTGAACCAATGGCTGAAACACAACTTTACTATGGAGCTCTTTGATAGGCTACATGCAAATAAGAGTATGTAAATCAGTATAAAAGTAGGGCTAATGTATGCATACTTCCAGATCCCCTTTTAGAAGACTGGAAAATGGTAGAAAAATAAAAAAATTGTAAAAAAATAAATAATGACCGGTTTGACCTGAAAGTCTCAAAGGCACAAGTAAAAAATAAAAGGATCATAACCTGTAAGTTTCAAGAACTTCCTCAAAATAGTTTCCGAGATACGGCTCGGACAGACGGACAGACACACTGCTGGGGCCACAACAATACTCCTTAGCCCGTAGGGGCTGAGGAGTAATTATACCGGAACTCGGAAAAAACTCCACGCTGCACAACTACGAGCCACTGGCCACATTCCATGCAAGTTTCGATCCTGTCCATCAAATATTAACCGAGATATTGGACGGACAAGAAATTCGGATGGACAGACGCACAGACGGATGGACAGACGGACGGACAAAGCGATCGCTATATGCCCCCCCTCTAGTTAGAGGGGGGGCATAACAACATTAAGGTTGATTAAGAGGTATGACTTAAGGATAGCTATCCCCTTAGAGGGTCAAAATTGGACATTTTTTTTTTTTCTTCATTCAAATATTCACTATTTCCTCTAACATTTGGTGAAAAAATGAAATAAAAATTATAAATAGAAGTGCTTCAATATTAGGATTAAAAATTTAGTTTCCGAGGCCCTGGAACAATTAAACAGATTGCCTTAGCTTGGGCTTGGCTACTATTATTTTTGTCTGTTAAATTTCCCTTTCCAAAACTCATTTCCGCAGTATTATGGTAAGCTAATTATCTATTAGTCCTACTTATTTACATTAATGTACCCCCTTCTGATCAAAACCATGCAAACATCCTTATTTTTGTTTCTAATTATGACAGTGACACTTCACTCAGACACCCGCCGTGAAGTAATCCACACAGGTGTGAACAAGTTTTAGCAGGTTTTTTAAGTTTAAATTGGACTTTAAACCGACTTGATGAAAAAAACTTAGTGTAATAGTTATCCAGAATAAACAGGAAATCGAGTAGGTCCCATTAGACAGATTAAAAATGTATTTGACAACAGAATTCAAGCAAAAAATAGGGATTAATTCATCAGACGTATAGCTGGACACATTTTGCCCGATTTCTAGCCTTTCATTTTTGTACAAAATCCGAAATTCAAACGTTTATTTCTCGAAAAGTATCCATGCCATGCTTTTGAAATTTGGCATGCTTGTTACTTATAAGGTGATCTAGAAAACTTTATCTCACTTTTTGTAAATTCGGCTTCGTTTTTTAATTATCCAACTTTTAAGACAAATGACCGTAAAAAAAGTACATTTTTTTCAATTTATTTTAGTAAAAACATGTGGCTGTCGCCATCGGGACCCCTCGGGCCGGGCCCAGAGCAATTGTGGAAATAATGTTTCTGACCCCAACAACTCACATATTTGGGGTGGGCATAATTTTACCTGTATGATATAGATCATAGACAGACAAAACAATATAGCAATAGAGCAGTGATAACCTATAGTAGATGTAGTCGAACGATTACTGTCTATTCACAGCAATCCACACAGGTTTGTGTGAACTCGTGAAAAACACATCCCATGGCACCGACTTTCAATAGGCTTCTGGTACTGGCTGTATTAAACAACTGTATGAAGTTTCATTGTGAGTGAAGGACTTTTTGAGATAATGTGTTTACAAGGATATGGACCAACAGACATGTATAAAGGGGCAGAACTCCTGAAAAACACATCCAATGGCACCGACTTTCAATAGGCTTCTGGTACTGGTTGTATTAAACAACTGTATGAAGTTTCATTGTTGTGAGTGAAGGACTTTTCGAGATAATGTGTTTACAAGGATATGGGCCAACAGACATGTATAAAGGGGCATAACTCCTGAAAAACACATCCGATTACACCGACTTTGAATGGGTTTTTGCTAATAGCTGCATTAAACAACTGTATGAAGTTTCATTGTTGTGAGTGAAGGACTTTTTGAGATAATGTGTTTACAAGGATAAAAACAGCCAGACATGTATAAAGGGGCATAACTCCTGAAAAACACGTCCAATGGCACCGACTTTCAATAGGCTTCTGGTACTGGCTGTATTAAACAACTGTATGAAGTTTCATGGTTGTAAGTGAAGGACTTTTTGAGATAATGTGTTTACAATGATATGATGGACAGACGGACAGACGGACGATGGAGGCAACGACAATACCGCTCGGGCAGAATCTGCCCGAGGGGTAACAAAACCAGGCAAAAATTTTAAACAAGAGCCCAAGGGGCTTCAATATACGCCCGTATATCTGGAATTACGTTGGTCCAAATTTCGAGGTTGTTTATTAGCCTTGATTCCAATTGGTAGCTAGCAATCCAGAGAAAGGTCTACAATTTTGTGCTTCTGAGAATGTAACATATATCACATCTAAAATTGAATGATAAACTAAAATGAGCTTAACTCTTGGAAACTGGGTGACCTTGGAGCAAGAACCGAGAGCTCACATATCCCACAATGAAATCAACAATAGTCAAACACAAGAAAAGGGTAGTTTTCCCGCAAATGGATTTCTTTCAGATGAGAGAATTTTTCATGAAGGAAGAAGAAAGTGATGAAGTAAACCTTTGTTCTTGAGTTGATAAACAGGTATAAAGTTCATAAAGGAAACCTCTCCCCAGTAAATTAGTAAAAGTTATGTTTTTTATTTCACAACAGTTTAACTAAATGTAGCTGTTTCAAACAAGGGAGACAACTCCACAGGACAAATGCCATATACATGTAGGGGAGAGAACTCTGAATATTCCAACCCAACACATACAGTCAGCTAAACTTGATTCAGTTTTGGGGGACTGTGACCTTGACCTTTGACAAATTGATGTATGGCTTCTCTTCGCCATGCGAGTAAGATATTTGATACTATTCCATACCTTGAAACTAGAGATATTGCATGGACAACAAATGTTAATGGATGAATGGACAGAACGCAACATCGCATTACATGACCTCGTCTTCGACAGGCATATGAAAATGTGACTTGATGATTTCCTGATTTTGGTGTCACAGCGACCTTAACCTTTGACCTTGACCTGAATTTTGGTACACGACTCATCGTCTTCCGTCAATGTATCAATAGACACAAAAAAATCATGATTTTTATGAATTTCATGATTTTGGGGGTTACAGTGACCTTGACGTTCGGCCTTGAACTACATTTTGGTACGTGACACATCATGTCCCCCTACTGTATCTACTGACAAAAAAAAAAGCAATTTTCAAGATTTCTTGATTCTGGAGTCACAGTGACCTTGACTATTGACCTTGACCTAAATTTTGGTACATGACAAACCATCTCCCCGTAATTGTTCAATGGACACAAAAAATCATGATTTTTAACAATTTCACGATTTCAGGGTCACAGTGACCTTGACCTACATTTTGGTATGTGACACACTGTGTCCCCCTAATGTATCTACTGACACAAACACATGTTATTTTTAATAATTTTCTGATTTTTGGGTCACAGTGACCTTTGACCTTGACCTAATTTTTGGTATACAACAAAAATTAGTAATTTTTAATGATTTCCTGATTTTTAGGTCACACTGACCTTTGACCCTGATTCTGGTGTCACAGTGATCTTTACTATTGACCTGGATCTAAATTTTGGTACAGGACAAAACGGCTACCCTTAATTTCTCAATGGACTCAAAAAATCATGATTTTTAACAATTTCATGCTTGTGGGGTCACAGTCACCTTGACCTTTGACCTTGACCTACATTTTGATATGTGACACATTGTGTCCCCCTAATGTATCTACTGACACAAAGAAATGTTATTTTTAATAATTTCCTAATTTTTGGGTCACGGTGACCTTTGACCTTGACCTATATTTTGGTATGCAACACTTCATTTCCCCCTATTGAATCCACTCACAAAAAATTACAATTTTTAAATGATTTCCTGATTTTTCGGTCACACTGACCTTTGACCTCCGACCTCGACCTACATTTGGTATGCAACACATCGTTCCCCCTTCGGGCATCCACTCACCAAAATGTAGAACTGTAGATAGAAAATTGTCAATGATCAATGATTTCCTGATTTTAGGCAACAGTGACCTTTGACATCTGACCTCGACCTCAATTTTGGTATGCGACACATCTCTCCATCTGGCGTATCCACTCACAAAAAATTGCAACTGTGGATAGAAAACGTTCACAGATATAGACCGGACACGAACACTTTAGTTATTTCCTGTTTCTTCGGCCAGTGACCTTTGACCTCTGACCTTGACCTTCATCTTGGTACACAACACATCGTCTTCCCATAGGGTATCCACTCACCAAAAATTAGAACTGTAGATACAAAACTGTCCCAGATATAGACCGGACACGGGGGACGGACGGACGGTACGACGGATGGACGGACAGACGGACGGAAACCGCCATCACATAATACGTCCGCCTTTTGGCGGGCGTATAAAAATGAGATAAAGTTTACTAGTTCGAATTGTCTCCTACCAAGGTATACCATCAAAGTTGAAACAAGACCAACAGTTTTCATGAAATTTCAATTGAAAAATGGACGCTATTGTTTTCATTTTAATTTTTTTAAATTGGAATATTTTCTACACAGTAGCAGCGTCAGTTATACAAATCATATAGTTGGAATCCCTACGATGTATGCTTTCATAAAATATATAGTTTATTATGGTTATCTTGTATATTTATTGAAACAGACGACAAATTGTAATGGGGGTGCAAAAACTGCCTCTAAGGGGATAGCTATCCTTAAAGAGGTAGTAGCGTGATTTTAGTTGTTCGGGTAAACTGAACAGCATGATCACTTGCAACATTTGCCAAAAGATTTTCAAGTATTGAAATCTCGTATTTCATATAGGGATCACTATTGTCAGATTCTTCAATTCGGTCTAGTGAACAACATGAAAATGGGAAATGACTGAGATGACGTCGGATAACGTGATCAGGTATCCATGACGTCACATTAGAAGCCGTCACAGTGCGATAAAAGTTCTAAGATCGAGTATGACGTTGCAAAGCATCACGCTCGGAATGCCAGTGCGCGTTTTTTGACGTCATCTCAGGCACTGGAGCCAAGTGCAGGTGCTGTTACGTTTTTCAGAGAATGTCAGAAGTGTGATTTTAATGCCCGTGATATTAAAAAATGAGGTCACAGAAACACGTTCACCATAGTTGCTTTCAACTACTGAATAACTTTTATCCAAATATGTTATTTGCTGAATATTTTTTAAATGGCGCTTTTACCTCTTTAAGGCCACTCTCATTTTTTAAGAGCCACACTCGTTTTTGTTTACAGTGCAAATTGCTCTGCTGATGGAATGCTGATGTACCATTTATGGCCAAATCCAATGATCTGAGGGTAACCTTGACATGTTTACATTAGAAGATCATGTTATATTCCCTCTGTTCAAATGTTTGTGGTATTTCCTTCCACAAATATTTTGTAGGCAGATGTGCACCGTAACTTATAATTTCTCAGACTTAATGCTAAATGTAGTTGATAACTTGGCTAGGTTATATTGTGGCAAGGTATACTAAATTTGTGAAGAATCTGTTAAGTCTGTCTAATTTTAAAATTTCAATTTGGCCTTTAGGTGGTCCACATATTGGAGTGCGTGAATGGAATATATAATTCGAAGTGACATAATGTTAAAAGTTACTACATACCAAATTTGGACAGAATCTGATTTGCCATTCTGATTGTATCAACAAAATTTTGAGTTTGGTCTCCAGGTTAAGCCACATCTTGTGGCACGATATCTGATACTTCAGTCTAAATGTATTGTCCAGAATCAAAAGTTCAAGTTCACTCCAATCTTGTGTGGAAATGAAATTTCAATTTGGCCTCCAGGTGGCGCCACATATGGGTATGTGTGGACAGAATGCTATCCCAAATAACATCTTGTGACATTAGACATTCACATACAAAATTTGGAAAGAATTCGTTCAGACATTCAACATAATTTAAACTTGACCCAGGTGGCGCCAGCTTTGAGGATAAGTGAACGGAAAGCGATTCTAAGCGACATTTGGTGACTTGATATATATCAAATTTGAAGAAAAGAAATATACATTTTCTAATTTTGTTGTCCAGAACCGAAATTTCGGGGGTATAATGAGAAGGTCAGTGATTTTAAAATCTGTATGGTCACTCTCTCAGTGAAAGATCATTCATCTATTGGAGAATTCTACCACACCCCATTTGCCTTAGACTTGGACTCGCCCTATTGCATCGCGATCTATCTTACTTATTTTATCGCAGTAAACAAGCAACTATTTCTTAAATGTACACCAATGATCCACTAAGTTCCTTTAATATATGGCCATAGTACAGAGATGAACTAGAGGTTCCGCTTTGACCCTTGAGTTACCGCTCGGGCACGAAGCCTATGCGGGTTGTTTTTTTAAGCAAAAACATACGTCTCCCCCAACCTCCCACCTTGCCTTGAGTGGGCACATAATTTAAGGGAAAGTGCTATAAAATAAATGTAGCAATAAGTATCCTAAACAAAGCTGCGCATCTAAAAATATTAATTACAAAGAGGCGATTTTCATTGTTGAAGTAAGTGAGGAGTCAGGATTTATATAGCAATGAGTGGATTGCCGACATCTACAGCGTCCAACCAATGTGAAATACATGTAATTGTGAAGCATCAACTATTTCGAAACTGATCACATTATAGGAAAGATGCAAAACATACAAGAGCCACACCTATAGTATACATGCTGTACCGTATAGAAGTTTCATGCATCTGCCTTCAGTAGTTTCCAAGATATGAAGTGAACAAAAATTGGACAGACAGATAAGCACATTTTCCATGGACCCACGCAAACCCTAGCTCACAACAAAACCTAATTAGATCATAAGGCCATTTCAATGAAGCTTCCATCCAAGTTTGGTGAAATTTCATCCAGTAGTTCTCCACATATCTTGTAGACAAGAGTAGTCCTGTACATACATGTAACAAAGCTGGACATCAGAAACAGATGGATGCACGCAAACAAACCCTCCATCCAAGTTCAGGGAAATACCGTCCAGTCCGACACCGAACATGGACGAACGCACACACAAACCAAAACCTAATCAGATGAGGGGGCTATCCCAATAAAGCTTCCATCCAAGTATGGTGAACTTCCGCCAAGTAGTTCTCCAGATATCTTGCAGACAAGGCCTGTATATACATGTACAAGTACGGAAGGACGGACACGGATGAACGCAAGCACACACACACCAAAACCTAATCAAATGAGGGGGCTATCCCAATGAAGCTTCCATCCAAGTTTGGTGAATTCCATCCAGTAGGTCTCAAGATATCTTGCAGACAAGGCCTGTATATACATGTACAAGTAGATGGACGGACGGACGGACACGGATGAACGCATGCACACACACCAAAACCTAGTCAAATGAGGGGGCTATCCTAATGAAGCTTCCATCCAAGTTTGGTGAAATTCTGTCCGGTAGTTCTCCAGATATCTTGCAGACAAGCCCTGTATATACATGTACAAGTAGATGGACGGACGGACGGACACCGGACATGGATGAATGCACGCACACACACCAAAACCTAATCAAATGAGGGGCTATCCCACTGAAGCTTGCATCCAAGTTGGTGAAATTCCGTCCAGTAGTTCTCAAGATATCTTGCAGACAAGGCCTGTATATACATGTACAAGTAGATGGACGGATGGATGGACACCGGACACGGATGAATGCATGCACACACACCAAAACCTAATCAAATGAGGGGGCTATCCCACTGAAGCTTCCATCCAAGTTTGGTGAAATTCCGTCCAGTAGTTCTCAAGATATCTTGCAGACAAGGCCTGTATATACATGTACAGGTAGATGGACGGACGGACGGACACCGGATACGGATGAATGCACGCACACAAACCAAAACCTAATCAAATGAAGAGGCTATCCCAATGAAGCTTCCATCCAAGTTTGGTGAAATTCCATCCAGTAGTTCTCAAGATATCTTGCAGACAAGGCAAGGGGACGGACAGACATCCATCCATCCATCCAACCAGACAGACAGACAGCACAAACACTAGATGTCTCCCCCCAACATAGTTGGGGGAGACATAATGAAAATGAGTATAATGAGCCATGCCTGTATCACTGTATGTACTATATAGCTGCAAATGAGAATACGCAAATCAGTCTAGATGTAATACATTGAACATTATGGCCAGTTAATATTTTGATCCCAACAGACATTTTACCATGCGTTCAAATGGAAAATTTGCATGTAACTGGAACAGTTGAAAAAGGTTCCCGGTTTGGTTCAGAGCCGAAATAAACCCGACTCATCTCAACATTCCCTTCAGAAAATGGGGACCAGGCAACATATACTTGACATACCCTGCAAATCCTGGAGCTGATTGTGCTTGAGCCTGGCTGGAGCCAAACATTGCCCCACCACCTCCTCCTGCAGGGCTACCGAATGTGGCCGAACCTCCAAAAACGCTCCCTCCCATTGGCTTGCTTCCTCCAAACACTGGACTGCTACCAAATGAGGGGTTGCTGCCAAATGCCGAAGATCCCCCACCAAACTGGGGAGCACCACCGAATGCTGGGGAACCACCAAATGCTCCTGAGGAAAAGAACATATACAGTGTAACCTCTCTATACTGCTGTTATTGGAGACCAAATCTGAACCACCTTATAGATTTTCAGCCTTATAATAGGGATGAAATGACACACATTTATCAATTTGGGAGATGTAATAGCACCCGCATTTAATATCAAAATCAGCGCTATATCGAGGTGGCTTATTTTGAGGTTAGACTGAACAGCGACAGAATTTATTTCACTGGCATTCTTACATTTTTTCCATGAATTCTAAATTACTTGATTTGATTAGTCTTATTAGGCTGATCAAAGCCATTAATTCATTAAACGAGTCAATGTACATGTTCATCATATCAAGTTAAATACAACACTGACTGACTTGTTTCCTCTGATTAGCCAACGACACACGAGGTCAATCCCTGAAAGCCCCAAAGGGCATATATACTAAAGAGAAACTGTGTGACATTTGGTAAAGGTGAGTATGTGAATTGTTCATCATGGTATGTGACGATGGTCATAGTAATCGTCATGGTATGTGAAGATGGTCAATGTTCAGTTTCCCAACATCCCCTTCATATTACACCCCATAACCTATAAAGGAGAGATAAGAGTGACATAGTTACATGTGAGCAACATATAGACTTGGTGTTTTTACCTTGTTGTTGTGACTGCTGTGTGACATTGAATCCACCAGAAGCCACGTTTGATCCCCCTGTTATATCAAACCCACTGGATGCTGTATCTGTGGGAGCCCCAAAGGTCGAACCAAATGACTTGGCCCCTTCACTACCAAACAAACCGGCTGTAATAAAGAAATACAGCTCCATTTTCAGCATATGAAAGTACAACTGTTACAAAATGAGGGAAGGTGGGTACATGGGGTGGGAGAGGCAGGTGTGGACAACCCAGATGTTATACTAGGCAGGGTGAAGGAGTTGTACCACCTCAAAACTAGACACAGACACACCGCTCACAAACGCAATATTCTTGGGTAGGAAAATGTATTTCCTGTGATTTAATTATTACAGATGTTACCATAAGATAGATATGGAACAGACAAACTGATGGTTAAGTTTGTGACCATGGAGAACATCATGTCCCAGAAGGCAAAATATAGGAAGGTACACATCTACATAATAACAAGCATCTATCAATTGCCTGGCAATTAATTGGTGGCCAGTGTTTGTTTCAGATAAATCTGATTCTGCAGAACATTATCATGTTCATAACATAGATCCAAATATGATCAAAATGTGAATAAAGAATACAGTCTAGTTTGGAAAGTTCACAGACTTACTTGTAGGGGCGGTACTTGAAGAGGTGCCAAAGCTATCCCCAAACACATTCTTGGAGGCATTTTCGGTGCTGGGTTTGCCTCCTAGCCCCCCGAGGAAGCCCCCACTGTTACCAAACAGGGCCCCTCCTCCTGTGGTACCTGTAGCTGGTGCAGAAGGCTGCCCAAACATAGACCCCCTGGAAACAGGAAAAACACAAGATTGAAGAGGTTGCAAATATAGGTATCATACTTCCCATTCTCATTGTATACTACCTACCAACTGTCAGATATACCCTCTGACTGTACACATGGCTAACCAGTCAATCAGCATCATCCATTATTAAATGGAGCAGAGTGGTCTCAGAATGTTACTAACATGCCATCTTTTGAAACAGATGAGCAGCTAACTTGTTCCTTCTTCTTTTGATATACAGATGCATTTTCCATTTCTCTCATATGCAGATACTAGCTTCCTGTGTTGATAAATAGATGACAGAATGTGGATGTGTGATAAGTTTTCAGCCCAGTTAGTCAGAGGGTGTTACACCAACAGTTTAGGGGCAGTTTGTCATGTAAGAATCTTAAAACCAGGAACACTGTGCAATACAGTTTGTCAAGTAGCTTTTCCAGTTCAACCAAGTTCCCTACATGTAGTCACCTATTGTGTTTTTCTTACATGAAGAATACATGTATATCACGAATATAGTTACTTGTCATATTGGATAGACCAATAGCAAGGTCACATGTGGTGACCATGCGTGACCATTCTTCTCCATACGGAACAAAATTGAAAGGCCAAACAAAAGATTCGCCAGGTTGTTTCCATCAATATGGCAGCATTATGACATCTTCATATAAAATGCAGTGTAATCTATTTATATTGAATCTGCATGAACCATGCATGGGGCTAAGTACTGCATCAGGTTGAACATGGTTCTGGGTTACACAGGCCATGGGACTGAGATATTGTGTCAGCTTGGACATGGTTCAGGGCTACACAGATCATGATGGACAGAAGTGCTGTTCTGTCTAGCACAGTTAAACAGCTCCTAAAACATCAGTTACGTTTGCAAAATTGTTGTTTGTGAACTTGTGAACTGTGAATTGAAGATGTGTAAAATAAGCCACCTATCCACAATCCAATGCATCATGTGGAATATCCAAGTTACTAGAAGGCTGATTAGTTGATTAGAAGTTTTGTCAACAATCTGCCAAATCCAATTGGCTACTGGTGAAGCTGGAAAAGTATCTGATGTAAATTTGAACTTACTCAGTCGTAGCACTTTCCCCAAATACAGAAGACTGACCAAATACTGATGGAGACTGACCAAACCCTGACCTGAAACAGACGAACACAGGTCGTCAAAATCTTAAACTGTGGATCGTATCCTTGGAGTATGGACATTTCCCCACCACCTCATATTTTCAGATATTCAAAAGACCTGAAGCCGATTGGTCGAAAACCCGAGTGTGATGGTGTCCATCTTGGATGATACAAAAACCTCACAAGGTATTAATCTCAGGAACCACTGGACTGATCAATGCAATACTTGGTATAGATGATCGATGGGTTTAGGTCTCAAAAAAGTTCTCTATTGTGAAGTTCCTCCCTAAACAAATATGGCCACTACTTGAATTTTCAATGAAGTTTTCATAGCAATTCAATATGACCATTAGGGCTTTATACCACTCGGCTTCTGGTCATTTTTTGGAAGACAATTTGGACATAATACAACTCCAGCTAA
Organism: Hanleya hanleyi; assembly: GCA_036873755.1. Taxonomy (NCBI): domain Eukaryota; kingdom Metazoa; phylum Mollusca; class Polyplacophora; order Lepidopleurida; family Hanleyidae; genus Hanleya; species Hanleya hanleyi. Next base: position 6,569 of record JAVTVY010057428.1, on the reverse strand, counting down.
AATTACAGGCATATATTGTCTCCTTAAATTTATACGGACAGAAAATTACATGACAGATTTGCCTTCATTAATATTTTTTTCCAATTGCACAATTTCAACCTGTATCATTTTCTTTAAATTACCATTTTGAATGTTATTTAAGAGATTGTCAGGAGGTTATACATGAGACAAATGTTTTTTCTACAAGAGCGAGAAAGTGACAAAGCAATATGAAGGAGGGCAGAGAGACAGGGGGCATTCAATTCATCATATACCATTCTGTAGCTAATTAATCATTATTGTTCAGAGCTCCTGTACTTACGACTGAGTGGAACCACCTCCTCCAAATGCTGTTGCAGTCTGACCAAAGCCAGATCCTGCAGTAGGTTGACCAAAGACGGATGTACTGTTATTCTGTGTTGTCTGACCGAAACCAAACCCACTACTCGATGTCGTCTGCGGTGTACTCCCAAACAAGTTACCACTCGCTGTTGTCGTCACCGTTGATTGGCCAAACAGAGATGCAGTTTGGATCTGGTTACCAAATAAGGAAGTAGGAGCAGCTGTGGTTTGAGCCTGACCAAATAAACTTCCAGAAGAGGCCGTCTTCCCGAAAAGCCCTGTTGTGGAGGTAGCAGCAGTGGCAGAAGAGCTGGGTTCTCCGAAAACTGTTCCAGAAGCGGCTTGACCGAAGAGTGTGCCTGCTCCATTCGTTGTTGTTGTTGTTGTCGTAGCTGCTGCAGTTGTTGGCTGTGCCTGTCCAAACAGGTTTTCAGTTGTGTTTGTTGTCCCGGTATTAACAGTGTTTGAGCCAAATCCAGAAGTTGTGGTTTCAGTTATTGTGGTTTGACCAAATCCTGAGACAGGGGCTGTTGTTGTAGTTGCAGAAGTTTGGCCAAATATACTTGGAGCTGTGGTTGTTGCAGCAGTTGCTGGTGTGGGACTAGTGTTACCGAAAATGCTCGCTGAGGAATTGGCAGTTGATGCTAGACTGAAGATTCCACCGGTACTTCCTGTGGCTGATGTGGGTGTCACTATCTGAGCTGGAGCCATGCTCACAGCATCCACAGGCTTTCCGAACAAACTAGTTGTTGCTGTTATGGGCTGTGTGACTATGGTGGAAGTTGTTGACAGCTGCGAAGATGAAGCAGGGACACTAGTAGCATCAGGTTTGCCAAATAAACTTGTCGTCGTTGTTGCTGGCTTCCCAAAAAGACTTGAGAAGCCACCTCCGGTTGCATTCGACTGTCCTCCGAATATACTTCCCCCTGAGTTTGCGGTATTCGATGATGCCGCATCTGTGGCAAAACTGAAGGAAGACAGGGCCGAGGATGATGACTGTGTTGGAGCAGTAATGGCTGTAGTAACTGTTTGTGCAGTAGTGCTTGGAGTGGTAGAAGCGACTGTGGTCGTCGTTGATGCTGCAGCAGATGTACTGCTCCCAGTGGTGCCCCCTGTCGACAGTTCTGATGTTGCCGCAGGTCCCGTCGTGGTTGAATTTACCCCACCAAAAGAGAAGCCAGTACTTGGTGTCTCCCCAAACTGGAAGCCTGATGAACTATTTGGCTGGGCAGAACTCTGTGATGTTGAGCTCAATGAATTTGATGATGTAGATGGGCCACCAAAAAGGTTTTTACTCACAGATGATAAACCGCTCACAGGTTGAGCAGCCACAGGCTTGGTGGACGATGGTTGGGAAACTGAAAACAGCAAAACATTATATTTTAAATACCGGTACAATAAAATAGACCCTGATGTCCCCTATCGGTGAAGATTAATCATGTTTGTTGACAAGTTTTTTTTTTTTTAAATCAATACCAACTTTCCACTCGAACATATACATTTCTCCAGAAACTAAATTATACAAAATTTGAGCGAAGGTTTAAAAAATTTAAATCGACCATCAACAGTCTTGACGTCACTAGATATCCCATAATGCATAGGAGTTTTCTGGTACGCCCATACAGTTACCTGCTAAGAAGAATGCTCCAGGGGTAGGAGCAGTAGCAGCAGCAGTGTCTTGTTTTGGTTGGCTGAAATCAAACAGTTGAGGCTGTACGGCAGACGATTCTGTGGCCTCACTTTCACTCTGAGATGCACGACCTTCATCCTGTGACGTACGACCTTCGTCCTGCGAGTCGAGTGTGTCTTCAATGTGGTCGCCATTTTCTTCTTCCGTGACTTCATCCTCTTCCTCTGCTTCATCATACTCCTCCTCCTCGCTCACTTCCTGTTGGGCGAGGATGTCAGCATCCCCACCCTCAATTTCATCCACATACTCCTCCTCAGAGGCTGGAGGAGTCACCTCCTCTACAACCACATGACCTGCAACCAATAAAAATTCAGTAACACTAGAACCGCATGAGAGCGAAAAGGAATGTCATCATAGGCTGATTTTATCCATAGCCACTGTAAGAGGATTCAAAGTATTGATAATGACAATGACAAACGTCATATGCATATTTGATGGCTCTGGTCTGCGAGAATTATGATTATCACACAATGGGAGTTCAATATGACTTGGACATTGGTCCTAAACTGGTCTTTTGTGAGGTGGACAATTTACAGATAGGAAAAAAATTAACTTCAGAGGCAATATGATAAGCTTCCTTAATCTAAATCAGTAGTTTTGTTTAGATGTACCAATACTGTCTTCGGTGTTCTTTGAGTTTACTATTTAAGTAAGACCATGTGGACTGATGTTTGCAGTCAATGGAGATTTTTACCTTCTGATCTTGAAGACCCTGATGACTTAGTTTCTGTGACCCCTGATCTCAGCGAACCCAGGCTGACAGAACCTACAATACAGATTAATAATTGCACAAATCTAGAAAAAAATTAGATTCAAAGTGGGACATACAAGTAGAAAACACATTAAATAAAAACATGTACTTGAACATTGTCCTTGAAGTAAAGAATGTTACACTGTACAATATATATACGGACGTGGATGATAAAGGGCCATAACTCTCGAGAATCAAAACGAGCAAAAAACCTTACAATGCAGATCTACAACATACAAAGCATCATCCATGTAAGCTGTCGATCAAATAGTAATCAAGATTTAGATCGGACAGAAATATATTGATGTTGACGATAAAGGGCCATAACTCTGGGGAAAATTATTGAAACGGGCAAGAAGCGTTCATGTAAGTTTCAGAACTTGTTCATCAATTAAGAAGGGTGGTGCAGCCTGGACAACAATGTACTATAGCATACATTGATGTTGACGATAAAGAGACATAACTCTGGGGAAAATGATCAACTGGATGAAAAACCCAGACAGTGCCCATCGACAAGGTAGTAGGCATCTTTCATGTAAGTTTTTAAGATGTTGATCAAATAGTAACCAAGATATGGACCAGACAAGCATATATTGATGATGATGATAAAGGCCCATAACTCTGAGGAAAATCATCAAAAAGTGCAAAAAAAACCGTGACTGCGCACATCTACAAGGTGCCAGGCATCTCATGTAGGTTTTGAACTTGTTGACCAATTAAGAAGGGAGATACAGCCCAGACAATAATTCATCTCCCATTTAAGTTTCGAGGTTGTTGATGAAATAGTAGCCGAGATATCGTCCGAACAAATTTGACCGGACAAAGATCCCTATAGGCTCTCCTCCTATATTTGGAGTGTGGAGGAAGGGGGCCATAATAGGTTATTCTTTGTCCTATGGATTAGGTATACCCAAAGTTTGGTGCCAATCCATAATATCATGGAACTAGACATATCACACAGAGAAGATAAGTAAACGGATGAATAGACAGATGGAAATTGTCATCGTAATATATGACCTCATCTATCGATGGGCGTATAATGAAATAAGATTTGGCTCCAGATGAATAATGTTTTCTTGGTTCCACAAAACCTCATCATGCTCATATAGACCTTACTGAAAGACTGGAAAAAAGCAATTGTTATCCATTTTTATCACACCAGGTCCACTTCATTGGCTTCATTTTTAACACATACACCGGTGAAAATTGACCCATTTTCCTGCCCAGAATAGGTGGAATAGTTCAATTGACCAATCGCGCACCCTTGTTTTATCTTATTTTAATTGAAGTAACCATGATTACATACCTGTACCTCCACAGTTGAAACCTCCCGCAGACTGGCTTTGTTTGGCTGATAGGAATGTATCACTACTGGATATACTGGAGGACTTATGGCTAGCTGTGGAGACCGAAAACTGTGAGCCACTTGTAGCAGGATTGGCCTGCAAAGAGAGATATCACAATATTAAACATGAGATTGATCTAATCAAAACCCCTCGGCTTTCCCCAAGTGATTTAGACCCATGTGTAGTGTGAATTGGGGAAGACATAGTACTATGTGGAATGATCAAGCTAAAGGTAATTTACAATTTGCAGTGTATGGATGTATCAACAGATCAGGGTATGGAGTATAGAACTAAGCATGCATTACAGTTCTGCAGACACAGTTAGTTGCATTCAAGCATATAGGAGAGAAATAGAAATTATTATATCTGTAAAGGGGCATAACTCTGTAAAATATGGGCCGAGGGGAGCCAATTTTGATAGGCGTCTGATTTAGCACTAGATAAATAAGTGTACAAAATTTGGTGGTTGTGTCTCGAGCGGTTTTGCCTAAAATGCGGTAACGGACGGACATATGGACGTACATGGCAACGACAATACCCCGAGGCCAAAATAGCCGAGGGGTAAAAAATGAAAGCTCGTGTGAAACACGAGAGAAGAGCATTTCCCTGAATACATGTGAAACACATAAATTGCAGGGGTAGAATTTCGCAAAATTTTGCGAGAATCCAACTGGCTTAGTTTGCGGGAATCCAAAGAATCCAAATTTGCGGACTTTGGATTCCCAGTGGCACAGTTTGTGAGAATCCAAATTTCCCGCACCCAGCATTTCGTGACCAGTTGCCATTTTCACCAGTGTTGGTTTCTGTGCAACTAGATGTAAACTTCTCAATGAGAACAATTGAAATCGCCTTATTTATTCTCAGGAGGGTGGTTAGCACACCTAAAATAGCATGCCTTAAATTAGTTCAGGCGAGTGATTGGTTATCTCCATTCATTGATGAGCAGTATTCATGCAACCTAAACGTTTTTGCGAAGTGGTAAGTATATATACTCTGAATTTTATTTCTTCTGTATCTTTGTATAGCATATGAGAGAAAACAAGAGCCCAAGGGGCTTCAATATACGCCCGTATATCTGGAATTACACTGGTCTGAATTTCTAGATTGTTAATGGCCTTGATCCGAATTGGTAGCTAGCAATCCAGAGAAAGGTCTACGATTTTATGCTTCTGAGAATGTTACACACATCACATCTTATACTGAATGATAAACTAAAATGGGCTGAACTCTTGGTAACTAGGTGACCTTGAAACAAGAGTCGAGAGCTCACATATCCCACACTGAAATCGACAATAGTCAAACACAAGAAAATAGTAGTTTTCTTTCAAATGGATTCTTTTCAGGCGAGAAAATTTTCCATGAATGTAGAAGGATGTGAAGAAAGTGATGAAGCAAACCTTTGTTTTTGAGTTAATAAACAGGTATAAAGTTCATAAAGGACCCCTCTCCCCATTAAATTAGTAAATGCATGGTTTTTATTTCACAACAATTTAAGTAAATGTAGCCATTTCTTACATGTATCAAACATGAGAGACAACTCCACAGGACAAATGCCATATACATGTAGGGGAGACAAGTCTGAATATTCCAACCTAACACATATAGGCAGCTAAACTTGACAAATTGATCTCTCTTTGCAATGCGAGTAAGCTGTACCCGAAATTTGGTATCAATCCATACCTTGAAACTAGAGATATCGCATGGACAACTAATGTTAATGGGTGAATGGACAGAATGCAACATCGCATTACATGATCTCGTCTTCGACAGGTATATGAAAAAAAAAATTCACAGGTAAATTTTCTGTTATTAAGCTAAAACTTACCTCACTTCCACTCTTTGCATTTCTTGTTTCACATGAAATCAACTAGTAAGAATTTTGAATAACACAGTTCTCTCCCCTGCTAGTCACCTGACTGCTCACTTACCCATAATTCCTCCTTCTTGTTTCCACTGCGATACATGGTTAGGATGTATCACAGAGGGAAGGTGGGTGGGCATCACTGGAAGTGAGATAAGTTTTAGCTTAATAACAGAAAATTTACCTGTGAATTTTTTTTGTTATTTGCGCTGAAAACTTACCTCACTTCCACTCTTTGCATAGAATGCCACAGAAAGGTTGGCGGGCAAACTGATACAATCCGTGGTAAGTGATAAATGCCATGAACAAGATGACTAGTACAGAGTAGAAATCACCGATCTTCTACCTCAAAGAGGATCCATGAGATCATACAACAGCCGTAACCTGTATGCCTATGGTACACAGGGAACCTCTGTCGCTACTCTGACTTCAAGGTCGAGTCGCATAAACGCCCCCCCCCCCCTTTTCCCGAAAGGGATCGAGAGGAAAATGCACTCACCAGCAAGCAGGGTAAAAACTGTACGCCCGGACTTTATCTTGCTACCTTGCTGGCCTCGGTCCCACAGACACCCGCTGTGCAGTCACAAGTGGGCCGATGGA
>JAVTVY010057427.1:0-29558 GCA_036873755.1 Hanleya hanleyi | reverse complement strand
TCCGATGGACTGGGTGTGGGGTTGAAATATCGGCATTCTGCGCATGCGGAGTAGACCAAGGGTATGGAAATAGACGTTTTCGGGTCTTTGTGGGGCCCTAATGGGTCGATGGAGTCGAGTGAGGTATCACTGTGAAGCCTGTGGGAGAGGGCATCCACCTGGACTAGTATCTCGGCCGTTGTCAACATTCTGCGCATGCGCAAACAGGGAATTGTGGGAAAAGGGTATGGAAATAGACGTTTTGGGGTCTCGATGAGCCACTGGTGGTCCTATGGAGTCGTATGAGGAATCAATGTGAAGCCTATGTGAGGGGGCATCCGACGGGGTGGATCGGACGTGGAACTGACCTCATTCTGCGCATGCGCAGTAGACCAAGTGTATGGAAATATACGTTTTGAGGTCGAGATGGGCCACTATTGGTCCTTTGGGGTCGTATGAGGTATCAATGTGAAGCATTCGTGAAGGAGCATCTGACTGGGTGGATGTGGGATAGGAATATCGTCATTCTGCGCATGCACGGTGGACAAAGGGTATGGAATAGACGTTTTGGGGTATGGGTGGGCCACTAGTGGTCCTATGGAGTCGAGTGAGGTATCAATGTGAAGCCTATGTGAGGGGGCATCTGCCTGGACTAGTGTGTCGTCCGTGTTCAACATTCTGCGCATGCGCAGACAGGGAATTGTGGGAAAAGTGCATTGGAATGAACGTTTTAGGATCTAGGGGAGCCCCTAATGGGCCGATGGAGCCGTATAAAGTATCAATGTGAAGCCTATGTGAGGGGGCATCCGCCTGGACTAGTGTCTCGGCCGTTGTCTACATTCTGCGCATGCGCAAACAGGGAGTTGTGAGCAACGCCGCCAACGCCAAGCTCAACGCTTCAACGCCCTGGTGAATTAGCCCAAAAGCTCTTATTTTCATGGAATTGTCACTAATTCATTGAAAATGCAGTGACGCCCGTCAACGTCCGCCTTAACGCCCTAGCATAACCCCTTGACGCCATGATATATACAGATGAGAGAACAACAACAACAAGGATGAGAGAACAACAACAACAAGTTTTTTTTCATATAGTTTATTTTCCCCTCCATCATAACATACCCACGCTGGGGGAGCCGCGTTGGGTATGTTCACAATGCAAGAATACTCTTGTCCAATCAGAGACCGCCATTTGGTCCTGCCATATTCGTTTTCTTGCCCGTTAGATGTATTCTTGGCTGCACTTGTCCAATCAGAAGCTGTCCTTAAGAAAGTCCCATCTTCGGCCCTGTTCGCTCTCATCCGTTTGTTCTAATCGTCGTCGGTCAGGCCTGGACATTCGTCGGGCAGCATATCCTGAAACAGTTGTTTGCGCATTCTAATCGCATTTTCCAGGGCCTCGGTGGGTGGTAACCCCATAGCCTCTTCCAAGTGACGCTTGGTCTTCATGATGGACCTGTACGTGGGGTCGCCTTTCATTTCAAGCGGTAGTAAGGTATACGTTTCATAGATCGCCATGGCTGTTTTCCTGATGCGGGGCCGCATTTCGGTGTACGCCTGTTGTAAGTTATCCTGTCCCGCGTCCTCGATCGCTTCAGCGTGAGTATTGATAGCTGCTGTCACAATACGATCCCAGAAGGTAGGTTCTGCCTCACTTTCCTGGGATGTAGGCTGACTATCTGAGGTCAAGCTCTCCATATCAGTAGATAGACTGTCAGCAATCTTGGATTCGGTATCAGTCGATACACTCTCATCGATCTCTGTATCAGCATCCGATTCAACGAACTCCTCGGCGTCTTCAATCCCATGTATATTTTTCTGGTGTCGCATCATATCGTAATGTCTGGTGAACGTGCGTTCACACTCAGAACAAGTATAAGCCATATTGACGGTTGAACGTCGACTGTGCGTGTTTTGGGAAAACACTCGCTTTCATAGACAGTAACGCCCGCCAACGCCCACTGTTACGCCGTAACGCCCTATATGTACGCCTTAACGCTAGTCTCAACGCTTTAACACACTTTCTTAACGCTTTAACGTCGTTCAATGATGCGTTCAAACAAATGTTGCTTTTGTGCTATTGCTCTGACATACGCCGCTTTCCAGTTCATGCCCGAGGTTTTCAACATCGACGCTGTTCGTTCGATTTCCATATGGACTGGGTCCTTGTCCAACAATTTCATATGGGTCACGAGGTCGACATACTGCTGACGTAAAGCCCGTCGTAGTTCGGGTGCCAATCTGTTATGGGCTAAAATTGCGGCTTCTTTTTTCGAATATCCTTTGTGTTGAAACTTGTTTTCTGTGGCCCTCAACGTCTCGCCCATCTCGGCGTCCATACTTTCTTTGAACAAATCCTTCCATAGCCTCGAGTTAACATTATGTTCATTCCCTTGTACGGGTACGGGTACGGGTTGGGCCTTCACGGTTGGGTGATATTCCGGGACTGCTGGTATGAAGCGGACCCGCTGTATGGGGGTGGGTTGCTGCTGCTGCTCTGCCAGGAGTGGACTCGGCGGATGGTGTAGGGGTATATGACGTTGCGGTGATTCCTCGCCGGGTAACAGATGGGTCGTCAGCCGACAATCTTCGGGGGTATGGGCTTTTAAATCTACGAACAGGTAGCCGTACGGACGACTTGTCGCCCCTTGAAACGCCTGCATAAAATGGTCGATGTTCTGAGGATAAATTCGACTAACAAACACACGGATTTGTGCTCTGTCAATGGGATTGGAGAACAACACAAAGTATTGGCAGTTCAAGGCAATATCTGTGGACGCCTTCCCTTGAGGAAAGAGATTCTGGGTCAAATAGATGACGGACATATTCCGATGATGGGATCCTTTAGTAAACAAGTCGGCGACGTGTGAATTGTCCTTGGCCGCACTCATCAGATCATCTAGCACTACCACGATGGTCTGGTCGGGGTCAAAATAATACGGTTCGTTTGTCGTGGGGAATCCCTGGGACGAAGCTCACATTCTGTAAACACCAAACAACACGTGTCGGAGCTGGGGTTGCCACACCTGCCTCTAAGAACTTCATCACCCAAGACGTCTTTCCACATACCGTAGGGCCGCTCACCGTCTTCGTATAGGGATGCTCTACTGCTCTTGTTGGACTCGGCTGTGTCTCTTGGTTGTGTTTGCGTTGAATGTGCCTGAGCATACTATCGCGACGAGAGAAGGTTCTCTGACAGAACGTACACGTACACGACATGTTCATCAGTCGACCAATACATATGGACTGATGATGGACACATGTTCATTCCTATATTTACAGACTCTACCACCACCACACACACCACCACCAACGCCACCAACACCACCGCCACACGCCACCAACACCACCACCAACGCCACCACCGGGCGTTGACGGGCGTCAACGCCCGGTGGTGGTGGTAGCCCCCGTAGCGGTTTGATCGGGAGCTCGCTGTGGTGGAAGCTCAGAGCGCGAGTGGGCTGCGCGCGTGTACCTGTGCTGCACCCTGTACCCTATAGCCCGTAGGGAATAGGGTACACCAGGGTGCGGATGCAGCACAGGTACACGCGCATGCCTGCGATGACGTCATTTCCGAGCTCTGAGCTCCACAAGCTTTGAGCTCCGAGAGCTCCGATCCAAGAGTTCTGCCACACGGGGGCTACCACCACCACCGGGCGTTGACGCCCGTCAACGCCCGGTGGTGGCGTTGGTGGTGGTGTTGTTGGCGTGTAGCGGTGGTGTTGGTGGAGTTGGTGGTGGTGTGTGTGGTGGTGGTAGAGTCTGTAAATATAGGAATGAACATGTGTCCATCATCAGTCCATATGTATTGGTCGACTGATAAACATGTCGTGTACGTGTACGTTCTGTCAGAGAACCTTCTCTCGTCGCGATAGTATGCTCAGGCACATTCAACGCAAACACAACCAAGAGACATAGCCGAGTCCCGCTATAGGTCCAACAAGAGCAGTAGAGCATCCCTATACGATGACGGTGAGCGGCCCTACGGCATGTGGAAAGACGTCCTGGGTGATGAAGTTCTTAGAGGCAGGTGTGGCAACCCCAGCTCCGACACGTGTTGTTTGGTGTTATAGCCAATGGCAGCCGGCCTACGAAACTACAAGGTTACAGAATGTGAGCTTCGTCCCAGGGATTCCCCACGACATAAACGAACCGTATTACTTTGACCCCGAGCAGACCAACGTGGTGGTGCTAAATGATCTGATGAGTGCGGCCAAGGACAATTCACACGTCGCCGACTTGTTTACTAAAGGATCCCATCATCGGAATCTGTCCGTCATCTATTTGACACAGAATCTCTTTCCTCAAGGGAGGGTGTCCAGAGATAATGCCTTGAACTGCCAATACTTTGTGTTGTTCTCCAATCCCATTGACAGAGCACAAATCCGTGTGTTTGGTAGTCGAATTTATCCTCAGAACATCGACCATTTCATGCAGGCGTTTCAAGGGGCGACAAGTCGTCCGTACGGCTACCTATTCGTAGATTTAAAAGCCCATACCCCCGAAGATCGTCGGCTGAGGACCCACCTGTTACCCGGCGAGGAATCACCGGAACGTCATATACCCCTACACCATCTGCCGAATCCACTCCTGGCAGAGCAGCAGCAGCAACCCACCCCCATACAGCGGGTCCGCTTCATACCATCAGTCCCGGAATATCACCCAACCGTGAAGGATCAACCCGGACCCGTACAAGGAAATGAATATAATGTGAACTCGAGGCTATGGAAGGATTTGTTCAAAGAAAGTATGGACGCCGAGATGGGCGAGACGTTGAGGGCCACAGAAAACAAGTTTCAACACAAAGGATATTCGAAAAAAGAAGCCGCAATTTTAGCCTATAACAGATTGGCACCCAGACTACGACGGGCTTTACGTCAGCAGTATGTCGACCTCGTGACCCATATGAAATTGTTGGACAAGGACCCAGTCCATATGGAAATCGAAAGAACAGCGTCGATGTTGAAAACCTCGGGCATGAACTGGAAAGCGGCGTATGTCAGAGCAATAGCACAAAAGCAGCATTTGTTTGAACGCATCATTAAACGACGTTAAAGCGTTAAGAAAGTGTTTTAAAGCGTTGATACGAGCGTCAAGGCGTACATATTGGGCGTTAAGGCGTAACAGTGGGCGTTGGCGGGTGTTACTGTCTATGAAAGCGAGTGTGTTCCCAAAACACGCACAGTCGATGTTCAACCGTCAACATGGCTTATACTTGTTCCGAGTGTGAACGCACGTTCACCAGACATTACGATATGATGCGACACCAGAAAAATATACATGGGATTGAAGACGCCGAGGAGTCCGTTGAATCGGATGCTGATACAGAGATCGATGAGAGTGTATCGACTGATACCGAATCCAAGATTGTTGACAGTCTATCTACTGATATGGAGAGCTTGACCTCAGATAGTCAGCCTACATCCCAGGAAAGTGAGGCAGAACCTACCTTCTGGGATCGTATTGTGACAGCAGCTATCAATACTCACGCTGAAGCGATCGAGGACGCGGGGCAGGATAACTTACAACAGGCGTACACCGAAATGTGGCCCCGCATCAGGAAAACAGCCATGGCGATCTATGAAACGTATACCTTACTACCGCTTGAAATGAAAGGCGACCCCACGCACAGGTCCATCATGAAGACCAAGCGTCACTTGGAAGAGGCTATGGGGTTACCACCCACCGAGGCCCTGGACAATGCGATAAGAATGCGCAAACAACTGTTTCAGGATATGCTGCCCAACGAATATCCAGGCCTGACAGACGCCGATTAGAACAAACGGATGAGAGCGAACAGGGCCGAAGATGGGACTTTCTTAAGGACGGCTTCTGATTGGACAAGTGCAGCCGAGAATACATCTGACGGGCAAGAACGAATATGGCCGGACCAAATGGCGGTCTCTGATTGGACAAGAGTATTCTTGAATTGTAAACATACCCAACGCGGCTCCCCCAGCGTGGGTATGTTATGATGGGGGGGAAACAAACTATATGAAAAAAAAACCTTGTTGTTGTTGTTGTTGTTCTCTCATCCTTGTTGTTGTTGTTCTCTCATCTGTATATATCATGGCGTCAAGGGGTTATGCTAGGGCGTTAAGGCGGACGTGCCTAAATGAATAATGTGAATTTTTCACTTTAATCAGATCAGCTAGATATTCAGGAGACAGCCCATTTATAATTTTGTATGTCTCCATGGGTCCTTGTCCAACAATTTCATATGGGTCACGAGGTCGACATACTGCTGACGTAAAGCCCGTCGTAGTCCGGGTGCCAATCTGTTATGGGCTAAAATTGCGGCTTCTTTTTTCGAATATCCTTTGTGTTGAAACTTGTTTTCTGTGGCCCTCAACGTCTCGCCCATCTCGGCGTCCATACTTTCTTTGAACAAATCCTTCCATAGCCTCGAGTTCACATTATGTTCATTCCCTTGTACGGGTACGGGTTGGGCCTTCACGGTTGGGTGATATTCCGGGACTGCTGGTATGAAGCGGACCCGCTGTATGGGGGTGGGTTGCTGCTGCTGCTCTGCCAGGAGTGGGCTCGGCGGATGGTGTAGGGGTATATGACGTTGCGGTGATTCCTCGCCGGGTAACAGATGGGTCGTCAGCCGGCAATCTTCGGGGGTATGGGCTTTTAAATCTACGACTTGCCGCCCCTTGAAACGCCTGCATGAAATGGTCGATGTTCTGAGGATAAATTCGACTACCAAACACACGGATTTGTGCTCTGTCAATGGGATTGGAGAACAACACAAAGGATTGGCAGTTCAAGGCAATATCTCTGGACGCCTTCCCTTGAGGAAAGAGATTCTGGGTCAAATAGATGACGGACAGATTCCGATGATGGGATCCTTTAGTAAACAAGTCGGCGACGTGTGAATTGTCCTTGGCCGCACTCATCAGATCATCTAGCACTACCACGTTGGTCTGCTCGGGGTCAAAGTAATACGGTTCGTTTATGTCGTGGAGAATCCCTGGGACGAAGCTCACATTCTGTAACCTTGTAGTTGTCGGAGCTGGGGCTGCCACACCTGCCTCTAAGAACTTATCACCCAGGACGTCTTTTCACAGGCTGTAGGGCCACTCACCGTCATCGTATAGGGATGCTCTACTGCTTTTGTTGGACCTATAGCGGGACTCGGCTGTGTCTGTTGGTTGTGTTTGCGTTGAATGTGCCTGAGCATACTATCGCGACGAGTGAAGGTTCTCTGACAGAACGTACACGTACACGACATGTTCATCAGTCGACCAATACATATGGACTGATAACGGACACATGTTCATTCCTATATTTACAGACTCTACCACCACCACCACACAACGCCCGATGGTGGTGGTAGCCCCCGTGTGGCAGAGCTCTTAGATCGGAGCTCTCGGAACTCAAAGCTTGTGGAGCTCAGCGCTCGGAAATGACGTCATCGCGCCTGTGCTGCACCTGCACCCTGGTGTACCCTATTCCCTACGGGCTATAGGGTGCAGCACGGATACACGCGCATGCCTGCGATGACGTCATTTCCGAGCTCTGAGCTCCACAAGCTTTGAGCTCCGAGAGCTCCGATCCAAGAGCTCTGCCACACGGGGGTTACCACCACCATCGGGCGTTGACGCCCGTCAACGCCCGGTGGTGGCGTTGGTGGTGGTGTGTGGTGGTGGTGCTGGTGAAGTTGGTGGTGGTGTGTGTGGTGGTGGTAGAGTCTGTAAATATAGGAATGAACATGTGTCCATCATCAGTCCATATGTATTGGTCGACTGATGAACATGTCGTGTACGTGTACGTTCTATCAGAGAACCTACTCTCGTCGCGTTAGTATGCTTTGGTGTTATAGCCAATGGCAGCTCGCCTACGAAACTACAAGGTTACAATGTGAGCTTCGTCCCAGGGATTCCCCACGACATAAACGAACCGTATTACTTTGACCCCGAGCAGACCAACGTGGTAGTGCTAGATGATCTGATGAGTGCGGCCAAGGACAATTCACACGTCGCCGACTTGTTTACTAAAGGATCCCATCATCGGAATCTGTCCGTCATCTATTTGACCCAGAATCTCTTTCCTCAAGGGAATGCGTCCAGAGATATTGCCTTGAACTGCCAATACTTTGTGTTGTTCTCCAATCCCATTGACAGAGCACAAATCCGTGTGTTTGGTAGTCGAATTTATCCTCAGAACATCGACCATTTCATACAGGCGTTTCAAGGGGCGACAAGTCGTCCGTACGGCTACCTGTTCGTAGATTTAAAAGCCCATCCCCCCGAAGATGGGCGGCTGACGACCCACCTGTTACCCGGCGAGGAATCACCGCAACGCCATATACCCCTACACCATCTGCCGAGTCCACTCCTGGCAGAGCAGCAGCAGCAACCCACCTCCATACAGCGGATCCGCTTCATACCATCAGTCCCGGAATATCACCCAACCGTGAAGGCCCAACCCGTACCCGTACAAGGGAATGGACATAATGTGAACTCGAGCCTATGGAAGAATTTGTTCAAAGAAAGTATGGACGCCGAGATGAGCGAGACGTTGAGGGCCACAGAAAACAAGTTTCAACACAAAGGATATTCGAAAAAAGAAGCTGCAATTTTAGCCCATAACAGATTGGCACCCAGGCTACGACGGGCTTTACGTCAGCAGTATGTCGACCTCGTGACCCAAATGAAATTGTTGGGCAAGGACCCAGTCCATATGGAAATCGAAAGAACAGCGTCGATGTTGAAAACCTCGAGCATGAACTGGAAAGCGGTGTATGTCAGAGCAATAGCACAAAAGCAACATTTGTTTGAACGCATCATTAAACGACGTTAAAGCGTTAAGAAAGTGTGTTAAAGCGTTGAGACGAGCGTTAAGGCGTACATATAGGGCGTTATGGCGTAACAGTGGGCGTTGGCGGACGTTACTGTTTATGAAAGCAAGTGTATTCCCAAAACACGCACAGTCGACGTTCAACCGTCAGCATGGCTTATACTTGTTCTGAGTGTGAACGCACGTTCACCAGACATATGATGCGACACCAGAAAAATATACATGGGATTGAAGACGCCGAGGAGTCCGTTGAATCGGATGCTGATAAAGAGATCGATGAGAGTGTATCGACGGATACCGAATCCAAGATTGCTGACAGTCTATCTACTGATATGGAGAGCTTGACCTCAGATAGTCAGCCTACATCCCAGGAAAGTGAGGCAGAACCTACCTTCTGGGATCGTATTGTGACAGCAGCTATCAATACTCACGCTGAAACGATCGAGGACGCGGGACAGGATAACTTACAACAGGCGTACACCAAAATGCGGCCCCGCATCAGGAAAACAGCCATGGCGATCTATGAACAGTATACCTTACTACCGCTTGAAATGAAAGGCGATCCCACGCACAGGTCCATCATGCAGACCAAGCGTCACTTGGAAGAGGATATGGGGTTACCACCCACCGAGGCCCTGGAAAATGCGATTAGAATGCGCAAACAACTGTTTCAGGATATGCTGCCCGACGAATATCCAGGCCTGACCGACGACGATTAGAACAAACGGATGAGAGCGAACAGGGCCGAAGATGGGACTTTCTTAAGGACGGCTTCTGATTGGACAAGTGCAGCCGAGAATACATCTAACGGGCAAGAACGAATATGGCAGGACCAAATGGCGGTCTCTGATTGGACAAGAGTTTTCTCGAATTGTAAACGTACCCAACGCGGCTCCCCCAGCGTGGGTATGATGTAACATTGGGGAGAATAAACTATATGAAAACTTGTTGTTGTTGTTGTTGTTCTCTCATCCGTGTTGTTGTTGTTTTTCTCTCATCTGTCTATATCATGGCGTCAAGGCGTTATGTTATGGCGTTAAGGCGGACGTTGACGGGCGTCACTGCATTTCCAATGAATTAGTGACAATTCCATGAAAGTCAGAGCTTTTGGGTTAATTCACCAGGGCGTTGAAGCGTTGAGCTTGGCGTTGGCCGGCGTTGCTACAAGATGCCATTTCACACGACGCATTCGGACGGGAGCTACCACCACCACCACCGGGCGTTGACGCCCGCCAACGCCCGGTGGTGGCGTTGGTGGTGGCGTTGGTGGTGGTGGTGGTGGTGTGTGGTGGTGGTAGTGGTGGTGGTGGTGGTAGTGTCTGTAAATATAGGAATGAACATGTGTCCCTCATCAGTCCAAATCGTGGGAAAAAATTGGCACTGAGCCAATTATAAAACATTTTCTTTTCGCTACTACTCGTACTGATGACGTCACCGATGACGTCACAGATGCTGTGGACATCCCCCAAATGGAGTCTACACCCCGTGAACTGCAAGATGACACTTTCCTCGACACATTCGAACCAAGGGTGGCCCATCTCTACACCAAATACCTTCTTTCACTGCTCCAAAATGCCCACTTTGGCTACTACTCCTACTGATGACGTCACCAATGACATCACAGATGACGTGAACATCCTTCAAATCGTGGTCTGCACTCCGAGAACTACAAGATGACACCCCACAGGACGCATTCGGACCAATAGTGGTCCATCTCTACACCAAATTAGGCGGGACCCATACAAGGTCCAGTTTTCGACACCAGATGACCACATTCCGACAAAATGGTCAATTTTCGACATCGGACGTGCCGCCATCTTGAACCAGAAGGCAGATGCCGCCATATTGGATATGTCCCATAATGCACCGGGTCAAAATAATCGCTTCTGATTGGCTGAGGGCAGCGCCCCATACAACCGGAAGTGAGCGCCCCACAAATGAGGGGCAATTTCCACTTTTC
Source organism: Hanleya hanleyi (assembly GCA_036873755.1). NCBI lineage: Eukaryota > Metazoa > Mollusca > Polyplacophora > Lepidopleurida > Hanleyidae > Hanleya > Hanleya hanleyi. The sequence continues at coordinate 18,817 of JAVTVY010057427.1, read as the reverse complement.
CTACGAGAGCTTGACACTGATACCGCACACGATCCATTTGACCAGGGATGGTCAACCACTCAACAAACCTCCACGAATCCCCAAAATGCCTGCTTTATATACGACGGCCATACTGCGCATGCACAAAATGATGAAAACGGACGTTACATTAGTCCAGTAGGATCCCACTCACTCACTCACTCACCGTCGCTAGTGCGTCCATGCGTTAAGACGGACGTTGGGGACGCCTCACGGGCGTTGTGCACGCTTCACTCACTCAGTCACTCACTCACACTCACATCACTCGCCCGTCAACGCCCGGTGGTGGCGTCGGAGCTCCGGAGCTCTTGGGACTCAGAGCTCCGGAGTTCTTGGAACACGGATCTCCGGAGCTCTTGGAACTCGGAGCTCCGGAGCTCTTGGAGCTCCGAAATTGGGATAGGGTTGATAGGTGTTTTCCCCTAAAAGTCCGGGTAAAGTCCGCGTTCCGCTTTTTATATTTTCGGGGCAAAATCCTAATTTTACATGCACCCTCCCCATTGACTTGATAGGCAGGTCCCAATAAGACCGGGGACCGATATTAGCCCTTTTGGCTAGGGTTGATAGGTGTTTTCCCCTATTTTAGGGGTAAAGTCCGTTTTCCGCTTTTATATTTTCGGGAAAAAATCCTAATTTTACATGCACCCACCCATGACTGGATGCTCCTTCACGACTGCTTTATATTGATACCTCACTCAACTGCATCAGACCACTAGGGACCCACCTAGACCCTAAAACGTCTATTTCCATACTCTTTGTCTACTGCGCATGCGCAGAATGACGTCAGTTCCACGTCATACTAGTCCAGACGGATGCCCCCTCACGTATCCTGTACAACGATACCTCACTCTACCCTATCGGACGACCAGGGGCCCAAATAGATCCCAAAATGTCCATTCCAATGCCCTTTTCCCACAATTCCCTGTCTGCGCATGCGCAGAATGTTGACAACGGCCGAGACACTAGTCCAGGTGGATACTCCTTTACGAATGCTTCACATTGATTTCTCATACGACTCCATAGGACCAATAGTGGCCCACCCAGACCCCAAAACGTCTATTTCCATACCCTTTTCCCACAATTGCCTGTTTGCGCATGCGCAGAGTGTTGACAACGCCCGAGCCACTAGTCCAGGCCGATGCCCCTTTACGAATGCTTCACAGTGATACCTCATACGACTCTATCGGCCCATTAGGGACTCCCTAGATCCCAAAAAGGTTTATTTCCATACCCTTGGTCTACCGCGCATGCGCAGAATGCCGCTATTTCAGCCCATCAGATGCCCCCTTACATAAGCTTCACAATGATACCTCATACGACCCCATCGGATCATCCATACACCATACAGGCATTTTCTCGTATAGATTTAATATGCAAATGTTCGAATCAGGGAAGATAACCCGGCATTTGCCAAAAACCACAAAAGTGCATCAAGAGTTACCTCCCCATTGGAACTCTTCTGTGTTGGAGGTAGTTTTCCTCCCCATCGACCAAGTACCCCCTTAAATTTTACCCGGGGAACAAATAAGTAGGTCAATAAGACTTTAAATCACCTTATACTACTAATTCTAATGATTAACGTGTTATCAATGATTACACCCAACCCTACACTACATTCAACTGATTCAACTGGAATACCCAATCGTAGCAATTAGTACTGTGCATATAACCGATTTTCACAAATTTTTGACCTTATTTGACCCAAAAGTGACCCTAAAATGACCTTAATTCTTATAATAAACGTGTTATCTATAACTATCTCACATTCTACACTACTTACAACTAATTCAGCTTGAATACTCATTGGTAACAAACAATGCGGTGGATGTTAATTTATAACCGATTTTTACCTATTTTTGACCTTATTTGACCCAAAGAGTGACCCCAAAATGACCTTAATTGTCCAAAACCAGGGTGGTATCCCCTCCTACCTTGATCTCTACCACTCAAAAAACTCGGAAAGTGCCCCCCTAGTGAACTTTTCTCTGCTGCTTAAACAACAAAACCGAGGAGGCTGAAACTTGGTGACTTTTAAACTTATTTTATTGGGGTCATTTTGAGCCTATTTTCAATAACCCCCGGGCAGAGGATCATGGGTAAATTCAAAATGGCGGCCATGTGGTACCCGCGAAAGTCGTGTTTTTCAATCTTTTCGCTCCATTTCTTCACATTTTCCTTGCATAAAAGGCCTTCAAAGTATTTTATTTATGCAAAACTATTTATTCTCTATTTTAGAAATGGCTTCCGAGAAGTTTACGTCACTGTGACGTCATCATGGCGGCCATATTGGATTTTTTTACATTTTCCGGTAGAGCTTGAACCCAAGATACTGTGTGGTAAGTTTCAGCGCATTAGCCTTAGTGGTAGAGAAAATATATAGGGGGGGCACTTCCCCCGCCCCCCCCTCCGGCTGCGATACACCCCAAATCGCCCAGGCCAGATAGGGTTAAGCTTATCTTATTGGGGTCATTTTGAGCCTATTTTCATATACCCCCGGGCAGAGGATCATGGGTAAATTCAAAATGGCGTCCATGTGGTATCCGCGAAAGTCGTGTTTTTCAATCTTTTCGCTCCATTTCTTCACATTTTCCTTGCCTAAAGGCCTTGAAAGTATTTTATTTATGCAAAACTAATTATTCTATATTTTATTAGATTTTTTTCGCGAGAAAAATCTGAAAAATGAAAATTTCGGAAAAATCGACCCCAAAATAGCCGAAAAATGGTTTCCGAGAAGATGACGTCACTGTGACGTCATCATGGCGGCCATCTTGGATTTTTTTACATTTTCTGGTAGAGCTTGAACCCAATATACTGTGTGGTAAATTTCAGCGCCCTACCTTTAGTGGTGTTAGTGGTAGAGAAAATATATAGGGGGGCATTTTCCGCCCCCCCCCCCCAAATCGCCCAGGCCAGATAGGGTTAACAGGTAGCATTCAGAATCAAAAACAATTCCCTTATATCAATCTGTCAGTCTCTAATATAGCATGCCTTGCACAGCATATATGAACCGATAATAAGGTATAGTAAAAAAAACCTTATGAAATCATGAATTGTCGCTTGAGGCAAAATAAAGAAAACTTAATATAATAAAATTGTCAAAAGTATCGTGGCTGAAAAGTCGGTAATTTGCACAACGTAGGGAAGATGTCACCCAACCCTAGAAACTCATGGACGAATCACAACATCTAAAAATTAAATTGACCTCTGTATTAATGCTTAAACCTCGGGTAAGATGTCAATGTAATCTACAACCACAATCAACTTCTCACATGACATGATATGATGGCTTCTAAAGCTCTGTTGTTTTAACCTACAGTTCGCCAAATAATATCCAGAATGAAAGCAATAAAAAAGCAGATGAAAGCCATCTAAGGAGTACTTGTAACAGAGCAGATTTATAGTGCTTTCCCACCGAAATATCATGCGTAGGCAGACATGACACGCCACTCAGTCACATTATACTGACACCGAGCGAACCAGTCCTTGTTCTATCCCCAACGTATTCGGTTTCATGTGAGAAGTTGATTGTGGTTGTAAATTAAAATATAGCCGCGAGCGGCAATCCTCGGGTTGCAAGCACATATCGCCGCAATGAACCAACAGCAGTAGCTTTAGAGGTTACACACCACCAAATGGATGATTTCTTGTACCGAGGATTATCCCGGAGAGTACAAAATCGGCTTTTGTGATTGGTCCATATTCCTCCCGGAAGTGGAATGGTTAGTTTCAGATTTTTACATTTCTTTATACAATATGTGGTCTTCAGAATTATATAAGGTTTCTGGTCACATAGTAGATAAAAAATATATTTTTATTAAATCTTTCTGACACACCCCCAATGGTTGCCATAGTGAGTCTGATGCTATGACCTCATTCACAAGAGACGTTTGTAGCCAAGAAAAATGGTACATAACATACCCTCAATTTCTGATATTTTTGAAGGCAAAAGGTCAATCTATCTGATGATACATGTTATTAGTGGCCGCGAAATATTGGGAATACCTTTTTGCTTGGATGTGCCATGCCAATTTACTACATAAATAGTAAGCCGATCATTTAGTGGTGTGCAACCTTAGAACTGGAAGCCACCTTATTTGGCAAAACGTCATTTGCTTCCCTTTAGATCTAACCTATATAGTTACCACTGAAGAACAATCTGTCAGTTCGCAAATTTGGGTGATTTACATCTGAGAATAGCGGGGATACTATTGAAGCTACGTTGAAATGGTTGACAATATAATGCAACAAACTGCAAGGTTGTACCACCTATAGTTCCAGAGTTATAGTCCCTAAAAGATGTGTTCAGTTTCTGACAAAATTCAAGATGGCGGCCAAGCCACGTGATCCAGGACCAAAACTTTTGCATATTCGTGATCGCCATATCACAATGCATATACGTAGCCACTTTTCCCGTCCAACTCCGTTATTTGAAAAACCGACAATTTTGACTGGTCAATGGCGGCCATTTTGTTTTACGGAGCAAATTTTCAAATCGTAATTTGAGAGCTCCAGATCCATAGATCATGTGTACCAAGTTTAGAGTCAATCGACCTAGCGGTTCCAGAGAAGAAGTTCTTAAAGGTTTTATGGTAAATCCAAGATGGCCGCCAAAGCATCTGACCAATCAGCTTCTTCTTTGGATATTCATTAGATCTAATGGGTTCAACTACCACGAACTCACCAAATTCATCATCGTTGTGTCCCATAACTTACATAGAGTCACTTCCGCTATCGAAATCTGTTACATTAAAAATCCGATAATTGACAAATTTGGGTGAAATGCGATGGAGAATAGCGGCAAAACTATTGAAGATAGGTGAAAACGGTTGACATATTTCCAAAAGAGCTGCTCCTGGACAATATAATACAACAAACTATAAGGCTGTACCTGTCGTACTTCCAGAGATATAGGCTCTACAAGTTGTGCTCCGTTTCTGACAAAATTCAAGATGGCGGCCAACCACGTGACCGAGGACCAAATTTTTTGCATATTCGTGATCGCCATATCAGAATGCATATATGTGGCCACTTTCCTCGACCAAATCCGTCATTTGAAAAACCGACAATTTTGATTGGTCAATGGCGGCCATTTTGTTTTACGGAGCAAATTTTCAAATCGTAATTTGAGAGCCCCAGATACATAGATTATGTGTACCAAGTTTCAAGTCAATCGACACAGCGGTTCCAGAGGAGAAGATCTTTGAAATAATGCTTTTTTGGAGGGTAAATCCAAGATGGCCGCCAAGCCTTTTGGCCAATCGGCTTCCTCTTTGGATATGCATTAGATCTGATCGATCCCAATGACTGTGCGAAGTTTCAACTACATCGCTATAGCGGCGTTGAAGAAAAACAGGTCACAAAATCTGGCGGAATAATAAAAATAAAAATAAAAATACCAATAAATATAGCCGCGAGCGGCAATCCTCGGGTTGCAAGCACATATCGCAGACAATGAACCAACAACAGTAGTTTTAGACCTGGAAGCCGATTTGGCAAAACGTTATTTATTCCTTTTAGATCTAACCTGCATAGTTACCACTGAAGAACAATCTGTCAACCCGCAAATTTGGGTGATTTACATCTGGGAATAGCGGGGATACTATTGAAGGTACGTTGAAATGCTTAACATACTTCCGAAAGAGCTGCTCCTGGATAATATAAAGCAACAAACTGCAAGGCTGTATCGTCTATAGTTCCGGAGTTATAGTCACTAAAAGATGTGTTCAGTTTCTGACAAAATTCAAGATGGCGGCCAAACCACGTGACCGAGCACCAAAAGTTTTGTGCATATTCGTGATCGCCATATCACAATGCATATATGTAGCCACTTTCCCCGTCCAAATCCGTCATTTGAAAAACGGACAATTTTGACTGGTCAATGGCGGCCATTTTGTTTTACGGAGCAAATTTTCAAATCGTAATTTGAGAGCCCCAGATACATAGATCATGTGTACCAAGTTTCAAGTCAATCGACAAAGCGGTTCCAGAGGAGAAGATCTTTGAAATAATGCTTTTTTGGAGGGTAAATCCAAGATTGCCGCCAAGCCTTTTGGCCAATCGGCTTCCTCTTCGGATATGCATTAGATCTGACTGATCCCAATGACTGTGCGAAGTTTCAACTGCATCACTGTAGCGGTGTTGAAGAAAAACAGGTCACAAAATCTGGCGGAATAATAAAAATAAAAATAAAAATAATTGGAGCTGCAAGCAGCATCGAGCCGGGGACCAGGTCTACACAGTGCCTAGTATCCAGGCCTATGCCGGAATGTGACCGCCAATTGCCTTCACAAAATATCTCAGCAACCTTGTAATCAGGTTCAAGAGAACAAACGGTTGCAATATGGATAAGGTTTATCACAAAATTCGTGTGTTCATATTCCAACAACTTTGATTGGTCGATGGTGGCCATCTTTTTTAACGGATGAAGTTTTTATCTCTAAGAATTAGAGAACTCCATCTATTGATCATGTGTACCAAGTTTCACAACGATCGGAGCAGCGGTTTCAGAAGAGAAGATCGTTGAAGGTTTTGCGCTAAATCCAATATGGCCGCCAAACCATTCAGCCAATCGAAAATATTTACTTTCAGTGCAACAGACCATAGCCTTCCCGATATATCGCAGTGACCTAGAAATCCGTATCTATCAGGGTTCAAGAGAATAAGCCGTTGCAAAATTGGCAAAGATTTTCACAGAATTCAAGATGGCGGCCAAACCACGTGACCTGGAAGCAAAATTTTTGCATATTCGTGATCGCCATGTCCTATAACATATATTACATAACTTTTCCGGTCAAAATCCGTTACTTGAAATCCGACCATTTTGATTGGTCGATGGCGGCCATCTTTTTTAACTGATAAACTTTATGAGTCATAATGTGGGAGAACACTGTCCATTGATCATGTGTACCAAGTTTCACAACGATCGAAGCAGAGGTTTCAGAAGAGAAGATCGTTGAAGGTTTGGAGCTAAATCCAATATGGCCGCCAAACAATTCAGCCAATCGAAAATATTTGCTTTCAGTGCAACAGACCATGGCCTTCCTGACATATCGCAGTGACCTAGAAATTCGTATCTATCAGGGTTCAAGAAAATAAGCCGTTGCAAAATTGGCAAAGTTTTTCACAAAATTCAAGATGGCGACCAAACCACGTGACCTGGGAGCAAAATTTTTGCATATTCGTGATCGCCATGTCCTATAACATATATTACATAACTTTTCCGGTCAAAATTCGTTACTTGAAATCCGACCATTTTGATTGGTCGATGGCGGCCATCTTTTTTAACGGATGATCTTGATAAGTCATAATATGGGAGAACTCTGTCCGTTGATCATGTGTACCAAGTTTCACAGCGATCGGTTCAGCGGTTTCAGAGGAGAAGATCGTTGAAGGTTTTAAGCTTAATCCAAGATGGCCGCCAAGGCATCTGACCAATCAGAAGCAGCTTGGTATATGCATTACATCCAGTCTACCAGAACATATCCTGAAAGTTTGGGCTTAATCCGTCGGTTCGTTTCTGAGATATCACCGACACAAAATCATGTGGAATAATAACAATAATTGGAACTGCAGAGCAGTAGCTACCGGGGACCAGGTTAGCATGGGACATAACGTCTCTCCCATGGTTTCTAACTAGCACGCTCTACATCTGGTGCGCATGCACTCTACTCCACACATGCGAAGTCGACACATTATACTCTAGGACAAATGAGAACTCAATCCATTGATCATGTGTACCAAGTTTCACAACGATCGGAGCAGCGGTTTCAGAAGAGAAGATCGTTGAAGGTTTGGCGCTAAATCCAATATGGCCGCCAAACTATTCAGCCAATCGAAAATATTTGCTTTCAGTGCAACAGACCATGGTCTTCCCGATATATCGCAGTGACCTAGAAATCCGTATCTGTCAGGGTTCAAGAGAATAAACCCTTGCAAAATTGGCAAAGTTTTTCACAGAATTCAAGATGGCGGCAAAGCCACGTGACCTAGCAGCAACATTTTTGCATATTCGTGATCGCCATGTCCTATAACATATATTTCATAACTTTTCCGGTCAAAATCCGTTACTTGAAAATTCGACCATTTTCATTGGTTGATGGCGGCCATCTTTTTTAACCGATGAACTTTATGAGTCATAATCTGGGAGAACTCTGCCCATTGATCATGTGTACCAAGTTTCACAACGACCGAAACAGCAGTTTCAGAAGAGAAGATCGTTGAAGGTTTGGAGCTAAATCCAATATGGCCGACAAACTATTCAGCCAATCGAAAACATTTGCCTTCAGTGCAACAGACCATGGCCTTCCTGACATATCGCAGTGACCTAGAAATCCGTATCTACCAGGGTTCAAGAGAATAAGCCGTTGCAAAATTAGCAAAGTTTTTCACAAAATTCAAGATGGCGGCCAAACCACGTGACCTGGGAGCAAAATTTTTGCATATTCGTGATCGCCATGTCCTATAACATATATATCATAACTTTTCCGGTCAAAATCCGTTACTTGAAAATCCGACCATTTTGATTGGTCAATGGCGGCCATCTTTTTTAACGGATGAACTTTAAAAGTCATAATATGGGAGAACTCTGTCCATTGATCACATGTACCAAGTTTCACAGCGATCGGTTTAGCGGTTTCAGAGGAGAAGATCGTTGAAGGTTTTAAGCTTAATCCAAGATGGCCGCCAAGGCATCTGACCAATCAGAATCAACTTGGTTCAAACATTAGATCTCATCCCCCAGAACATATCCTGTAAGTTTGGTCTTAATCCACCGCATCGTTCTTAAGATATCTGCAGTGCAAAATCATGTGGAATAATAATAATAATAAGAATAATCCGAACGATTTCAATAGGGGACCTAGGTCCTCCGGACCTGGTCCCCTAATAATGTTATTGCAGCTAGGGCACAGCGCCACAAGCATGTCGCCACAAGCACGTCATTATTGCAATATTAACGACATCACAACGCAACATTGTTGCAACTCTGTTCAATTCTCTGCATTGCCGTGACTACCCGCAGATGGTGCATGATGCTCAAACTATGACGTCGTCAACATCATCTCTGACGTCAAAAGAGGCAGTGAAGATTTCTCTTCGTCTGTAGAAAGCTGCCTTTGAATCCTTCGAGACAGACAAGTGAATTGTTGGGAGATAACCTTATTTCGTTTAATTATTCACATTGTTATCTTGAATATGACGTACATTTACACAAGTACCACAGTTACACTTTAAACTTGAGAAAGAAATTTCATCTTGTAATTTAATTGTTTGTTTTATTTGATTGTTACTTGTATGAAAGCAGACATCTCTTTTCTCATCCGAATTGTGAAATGGAATCTCCCAATGAACACCTGCACTTGATGCGTGTTGATTTCACATAACCGTCCTAAAACGTGTAATAAATGCACGGTTAGCTTGATATTATTGGCACAAATGTTATAGAATTTGAAAATAACAACTTTAAAGCACAAATCGGTTTAATGTGAATTCAGTAACAGCCAAGTCTGAGACGGCTTGACCTATGACACCACAGTCTGGTTACAAGTGTTGTTAACTGCTCAATAATGTATGATACAATCATGACAATATGATGCAATCGTAATCCATTCACACATGTTCGACCTAATTAATGCATATTACTAGTTCGGAGCTTCAGCCAATTAGAAGCATCTGTCAGGAGCTCGCCAATCAAATTTCCTATTGACAACCTGACAATTTAAATCAGTGTGCAAGGACTGAGTCTGAACAGCAAGAATGCATGACTGGAGAGAAAAACGCTTTGGTCTTGGCGTGAGGGATGTCAGCTGTCATAACAATGTTTAAGCTGCTCAGATATCAACATATACATTGACCATCAAAATTCAGATGTAAACCAACCCCGGGAACAGGCGATTACACCCACTGTATATCTGTGCAAACAGGCCCAGGCAAATCTTTATTGAGATTTTATTTGACTGGGTTACTGCAGTCATAATCAGGCTGTGACTTCATGTGTCACAGGTCATGGCTTTAAATGTGACATCTTGCAGTCTTGTGTATCGAAAATTCACAAAGTTTAAACATGTTCTAAGCTGATCGATGTCTATACGATATATTCACCAGATTTGCAAAAAATTACACACAACCTTTTCTACAGTTAGTGCGACAGTATGAGATCACCTTTTACATATATGTGAATGGATTGAAAATCATTGAAAAAGTTGTTGTTTTTGTACTGTTTAACATTGTTGTTGTATCTGTGTGGGCCCTTAACCATGTTTGGTATAAATGTGCTGAATCGGTTTACGAGATTTACCCGCATCCAAATTAGAAACCTGTATTTGCCCGTCTTTATTATTAATCTAAATAAAAACAGCCGAGGTTCATAGTACATGTATTTAGAAAACTAGTGTTTTCTATAGTGGACAGTGCAGGCAGTAACGGATCACTGTATCTGTATAATGGTGCGGGTTTTAGTACTACAAAAGATAAGATAACATATTCTCCCTACGTACGAATCTTATACAAGCAGAATAGCTTGTATTCACCTTGAGTTTTGATCATTTCAACCCGATAGACAAGATGAGCTCATTAAGCACCCCATCATCTCGAGTATGTGCCTTTATTCATGACACAAAGTGACACAGTGAGATTGGCTTGATCATGTTACTGATTTCAACATGTTCAAAGTGAGAAATTGTGCTTGAAAGTGCTTCAAAGTAGGAAAAACAGCAAATAATGATAAAACAAAAACAAAAAAACAAAACAGGTAGGTAAAATAACATGCAGGCGGCTGACACGAAACAAAGAATCCAGTGTGGATGGCCTAATGTTGCAATAAATATTAATATCACAACAAGAGTCAACAACTCTTATACATACAACATCATTTTCAGTTTCATTTTCAAACTTGCCGCACACTACATGTCACTTGGTGGTCTACCGGGTGTGTTATGGAGGTTGAAATATCAGATAAAATGATATAATTTTGCCATTGACGTTCCATGATTAGGCCTACCCCAAAGAGACATGCAAAGGTTCGGACGAATCATTCCACTTTGAGAAAGTACGGAATTAGGGAATGTTGTCTTAATTCGGGAACATTAGCATGAACTGTTTACGAATTTGTAAGCACAATATTTAACTTTTTAGACGATTACACTTTGTGATTGGCAGTCTTTTTTCAGTGCCAATACATGTAGATGGCAGCAGGTGTTCACTTGGCTTTCACCATGGCTTTTCAAAATTCTACATTGCATGATTTTCTCTATACCGGTAAATAAAAAAAATAAAAAAAAGAAGTTCTGTCCAATGTCATCCAAGTTGTGGAAATCAAATTGGAATGTTGCCGAATTCTGGAACATTGCTAAATTGGGCAATGTTTCAGTTTCCAAATTTGGCAGCTGTTCCCGATTTCGACAATATTCCTGAATTTCGCACCTACTGAAGTGATTCGGTAAGTATTTTTATGCGGTGATCTGCTATGGTGGCATGTACTCTCAACGCCAAGCAACCTTGTGGCTGCTACTGTCAATCTGTTAATTACTGTCAAAACCAATGTTAGGGGAACTAATTGATTAAATATGATTATTAGTCCCAGACAGCACTATGAATGATTAGCAATAAATCATTTTATTCTATTTCATAACTGTATATTTTTGTGAATTTTTAGCTTGATCTATGGTAATTCCCCTAATAATTCAATAACAGGAAGTTCACTTTTCAACTCTGCTATTCAAACACAGAGAAAAAGTAACATTCCCATTCTCCATTCAAATTGAAGAAAAGTCATATAATGACAAAATGTGACACTTTGTAGTTGGTGCCATGAAGAATACTGCCAGATTTATGCCATTTTTTCTGCACTTCTGGTGATTAAATGACCAATGATTTGACTTTTGACAAAACCTGTTTTGCATGTTTTGGCGGAAGACACGTCATCCACGAGGTCCCACGAACAACATAAATTAATGGAACGAGTTGAAAGAGCCAAACCATCTAGCCATGAACCGAAATGCAACGGACATATGCAATCATATTTTTCTTCAAAGATATTTTGAGCAGGCCAAAGTAAGCAATATCATAAAAACTTATATTAATAGAATGAACAGCTGCAGAAATCTTTCTTTCTAAAACCCTGTAAATCGTCTGTAATCTTTGAAACATTTTACAGACCCGCTTTCTTGGAAAAGAAAAAAAATGAGACACTTGACGGGTGTGACTCGCCTGTGTTACACAGTACGCTCAGTCAACACACAGGACTTAATTTTCTTACGTTAGCTACCCGAACCTCTAATTGTTTTCACCTGACCACGTATCACTATCAGAGTTATTTCTCTTGCTTTGAAGTCCTCTCTGAACACCTGACTTCCGCTCTGCTAAAATTTGCAGTTTTGATGACGATTTCACGTTTTAAGCTCAGTGCATGTGGAACCTATTTTACCACTCTTTCATTTGGCTTGTTGAACGCTTGAATGGTAATTGTTATCATGCTCTCGTGGTTTCCCTGTTTACGTGAGTACCTTTATTTATTTGTTATCACAAAAAAAATAATTTAAACATATTTATCATATCTATGCTATGGGATGGCCAGTTTTCGACGTTGGCAGGTGCCCGTTGACTCGCACGCAGAAGAGTGACAGATACAGCAAGATTCAGCAAAAAACAACAGCTATATTACCTCATCCTCTTGTGCTTTCATAATTTGCTAGGTACGTAAATTCTTAACCGCATTGACGGTGGAAGCTAGCATGATTCAAACCCTCGTGATTCGTGATACGGCGTCTTGTTGTCAAGCGGATCATGCCGCTCACATCATCCATAAATGACAGATAAATATTTCAATTTCTGAGAAAAATACGGCGCCTGAAACCTAATTTGCTTTATGTCATTATTTTCTGATATTTTTCTTTTTAGATGCTGTATCAAAAATGCCAAGAATGAGTTGGAAATTTTCTCAAAGTATGTTTTCAATGCTATTGGTGGCCGTATAATTGCGGAAGTATATTTATAATCATTTGTTGCGTTTTATTATGTCCCAGAGAAGCGGTCGATATGGAACGACTCGTCATTTTGGGAAAACGTTCAGACAACTGCGGTACGTATATACATCAGATAACAGTGTACTGTTGTGATATCGAGAAACGTATCTGTTGTCTCCAGGAATCGATAATTTATAAGTCAGTTTCAATCGATTTTCAATTGAATAAATTTCCAATCTGAAAACCACGTTGGCGTTGCTTCAGCCGTCTGATGTGCGTGCGGCAGGTGTCGCTCAGCATGTAGTCGTAGCTTGCGGTCTGTCAGTAAAAATAGCTCACTCAAACCACTGATCCCTCTAAGTAATAATTCAATCAGAGGAAATAAAACTCCCCACTGTAAAAATATGGGGTGGTCAAATTTATAAGAACAAGACGTTAAGTTAACAAAATGTTTCAAAATCATGCGAATAATCCATTATGTATACTGGTATTTTGATTTCAAAGTCAATGATTTTAGACAGTTATCAAATTCATCAGAACAAAATTGAGGAATTGATGGTCTACCATCACTGCACTTAGATTATTCCAATGGGTCAGTTGCACATTATTGAGAGAACAATGGAGAGCCTTTCAGTTCATGGACCAGTGACTTCAGCTGATAAGCTACTGGGTTGTATAATTTAACTTTTCCGTATCTTTTAATCCAGGAGACTAGTTTGAACTCGTGATAGCTGGCATAATCTTATACAGTTACAGCGGTCGAAATAACGCCTGTCTAGATACCTGTCGCCGACAAGTCATTTTTTCAAGTGACATCTGAATTAAAATGCCACCGGTCGCCGTGACAAGTAACTATATTCTGTCCTGAAAATATTGAAATACGATCTAATACAGGCCTACCATGACTGACTTGTGTTCCTGTAAACAGTTGTTGAGTTTGGTTTTATTTACATCACACATTCTGTTCACTTCGTCGTTCATCCCGCTGCCATACAACACGAGAGCATGGGTACATCAAACTCAATGATTGCATGATCTCCCGCAACATTTGCACATGATCTGCTTGAAAGGCAAAACTAATGGATACATTAAACGAACTTGATTGACTGGCACGATCTGGTGCAATCAGCCTATATTTCCATCGACTGTTTATGCCTGGCAACGAAAACGAAATCAGAACAAGCTGAGTGATTATCTTACGTTTCATTTCGGAGAATAGGAGCTCAATAAAACTTCATCAGTGAGTATTTTAATCGGAAGAAAATCATGCTTGCCAACACAGGCAGCTAACATGAGTGTTGCGTTGCCCATGCCGACTTGTATTTGCTCCAGACAAGCGGACAAGCGCTATTAACGTCTAACACTCGCGAGCTGATCGAGTGAAGGCAACAACAACAACAATGATTTTGCTTGATAATTTGTCAGGACAACTCAACATTTTCATTTGGGAACTCAACTTATCTCTTGAAGAACTCAATATTTATTCACAACTCAGTTTTTTTTGACGCGTGTTTGGTGCACATTTTTCCAGGATAAACAAGAGTTCAATTGAACCCAAAATACGCCCGTAAAAAATACAGTCGATAAACAACATTTTTATCTCCTGAATGTTGTTATACATGTAGACAAAGGTTAACCATACAAATGAACCTTCCTGGACTGTATGTTGTTCGTATTGTTGCATTTGTCATAATACTGTACATGTGTGAGCCATCATTGTTGTATAAGTGGTGTAGGCAGGTTTGGAAGTCAGATCGAGGAGAGGGGGGGTATGCATCAGTAACTTTAAAACAAGATTTGTGTTACGAAAAGCTGCAAAAGTAAGCTCATCAGCCTGATGAATGGGGCCAAACTAGCAGTAGGTGCCAAGTATTTCAGACTAAAATTAAGAGGAGTATCTGAAGAAAACATCAAATCAGCTCAAAAACAGTTTGTGCACATCTACAATGTACACATGGTACCGATCATATGTACCAAATTTCAAAGAATCCATAGAAAAGTCTGAGACGAGTTGTGTTCACGAGGACAGTAGGTGGCAAATAAAAGATTTCAGACCAAAATCATGGGGAGTAACTTTTCAACTTGAAAAAAGTGTGTGCACATGTGCACTTGGCACCAATCATGTGTACCTAATTTCAAAAGAATGCAATGAAACCCCTCGGATGAGTTTCGTTCAGGACTGTAGGTGCCAAATAAAAGGATTCCAGGCTAAAATCAAGGGGGGTAACTCAAGAAAAAGTCAAATTGGTTCGAAAAAGTTCATGCGCATCTACACATGATACTGATCATGTGTACCAAATTTCGGAAGAATCCATTTGAAAACTCTGGGACGAGTTGCATTCACGACGAAGACAGTAGCTGAGTAGGTGCTAAATATAAGGATTTCAGACTAAAATCAAGGGGAGTAACTCAAGAAAATGTTGAATCGGGTCGAAAAAACATGACACCGATCATATGTACCGAATTTCAGAAGAATCCATTGAAAACTCTGGGACGAGTTGCGTTGATGAAGACAGTAGATGCCAAATACAAGGATTTCAGACCAAAATCAAGGGGAGTAACTCAAGAAAACATCGAATCGGACCGAAAAAAGTTCATGCACATCTACACATGGTACCGATCATGTGTACCAAATTTCAGAAGAATCCATTGAAAACTCTGGGACGAGTTGCGTTGATGAAGACAGTAGGTGCCAAATACAAGGATTTCATACCAAAATCAAGGGGAGTAACTCAAGAAAACATCGAATCGGACCGAAAAAAGTTCATGCACATCTACACATGGTACCGATCATGTGTACCAAATTTCAGAAGAATCCATTGAAAACTCTGGGACGAGTTGCGTTGAGAAGACAGTAGGTGCAAAATACAAGGATTTCAGACCAAAATCAAGGGGAGCAACTCAAGAAAACGTTGAATCGGGCCGAAAAAAGTTCACGCACATTTACACATGGTGCCGATCATGTGTACCAAATTTCAGAAGAATCCATTGAAAACTCTGGGACGAGTTGCGTTGACGAAGACAGTAGGTGCCAAATACAAGGATTTCAGACCAATATCAAGGGGAGTAACTCAAGAAAACGTCGAATCGGGCCGAAAAATGTTCATGCACATCTACACATGGTACCGATCACGTGGACCAAATATCAAAAGAATCCACTGAAAACTCTAGGACGAGTTGCGTTGACGAGAAAAAGTTAACGGACGGACGGACGGACGGACGGACGACGCCATACCATAATACGTCCCGTCAAATTTGACGGGCGTATAAAAACTCATTTTGGGGGTAAAACTCAATTTCAAAATTTCCCAAAAACTCAATTTCTCAAAGTTAAGTTTTTAAGCGGGGTTACCCACAAAAAAAGTTGCTAAAACCCCCCTGTAGTTATGATCCCTAAGAAAATATTGTTGCAGCAAATTTAATCTCATAATTAAACATTCTGTTGACATTTTACACTGAACTCCCTAATAGTAGAACAGTCTGGTGCGAGAAATGAACCCACTGAGTCAACATCAGGGACATTGATCTTGGCAATGCAGAGCTAGAGGAAAGAGACAAATTTTCGCTGTCATAAACTTCTCCCGATTGAGAAAAAAAAAAGGGTGTGTTCAAATTCTCCAATGCCTGGGAAATGGAGAGACTGGTTGGAATATATGATGACAGTATATGGTGAAGAAAAGTTTCAGTAGGAGTGACAAGCTGAAGTACCAGGGTGACAAGTAAAAAAAAATAGTTGCCTGTCGCACTGACAAGTAATTTTCAAAAAAACATTTCAACCCCTGCATTTGTACTATATTTTCGCAGTATTAAAAAAAAGTGTCATTATACTTGAATAGTGGGGAAATATACATGTAGTACCTATTTATACAATTATGTCAGCTATATCACCATTTTAAGTTAGTCTCCAGTGTTAAAAGATAGGGGGAAGTGAAATTAGATAACCAATTAACTGAAGTAATCAGCTGAAGTTACTGGTCAGGGAAGAGTCAGGCTCTCTTCTGTTCTCTCAATAATGTGCAAGTGGGCCATTGTATTGCCTTTCAGTGCACAGTGTTAGTGCATGGCACGACCCCTCATTGGCTTGGATTTGATATATATTGTTATTCAGGAAATTCCACTTCAAACAAAGGAGGTGTTCGCTAAATTAGATGGATATTTTTCCTTTAGTGTCGCTCTCTACTGGTCTATTGTCTCCGGTGCAATGCTCAAGTATTTCCCAATTCTTTGTGAGCCCGGCGAGGCCAGTCTTACTACATCCTTGCGAGTCAGTGTATCAGTCGATCTGTTAACATCCAAGGGCGTAGACAACGGGGGGCCCCCCCAAATTTTGACGGCCGGCAAAAAAAAAGAACAAAACAAACAAACAAACAAACAAACAAACGAAAAAAGGAAAGAAAGAAAGAAAACGAAACTAAGATCACGTATCTTATTCAATTATTACAGGAGAAGTAAACATCGCCAGTGCATACCATTAGGCCTAAAATAAGATTGCAATTGATCAGTGACCAAAACCATAGATTGACGATTTCGGGCTCCAATCTTGTGCGATCGCATCCGAGAATGGAATAGTGTGCTCCAAATCCAATCAAATACCACCTATTTGGAAGAAAAACATCAAAACTTCAGATGAGCAGAACTTTTCGTAACTTTTTCACTATAAACTTATTTTGTTTTTCAATTGAGATCCCAGTCATTTGTTCAGTACTTCTTTATTCACAAACAAGAGATATACAAACTCTCAACTACTTTTCATAAAGAAACCCTAGATAATAAATCCCAGACGTTTTTGGTGATATTTCGGAGAAAATTTATCGTACAACATTGAAACTTCACACAGTGTATAAACTAAAAATCCCTAATTATATTTCTGTCTTTCATTAAAATTTGTTGAGAACTGACCAAAGTCACCGATACCTACCATGTTATTTTGGGACCACGATAACTTTGATCTGCCATTGTTAAAACATGCGAGCTTGCCGTCATGACGTCAAAAATATCTCGCAAATCTCCCATCTAATTATTGTTTTCGCGATTTATTCAGAACTACTGGAAGGATTTTCTTGATAATTTGGAATAAATTTAGTATTTTTTTATCTACTGTGTGAAGTTTCAATGTTGTCGGGTAAATTGTCCCAGAAATATCGTCAAAAACGTCCGATACAAAACTTGTTCAGACACGCGCTGCTATCGGGGCAGGATAGTATTGTTTAAGGATTAACTTGAATTATAGAGCAAACCCGAGACTGAATGATCACTTCAGCTTGTATATCATTGCAGTGATCGTCATTGTTATGAGGCATTTTGGGATAAATCAAAGTTCAGTTGTTACAATGTTACATGTATACTACCCAGATGCTCCCAGAGAGTGCCAATTTACCATCAAATTTCAAAAAAAATCTTAAGCTGGGAGGGGGGATACCCCCCTCTCAGACTCTCACCCTCTCAAGCCCCCCCAAACCTGACAACTTGTCTACGCCCTTGAGATCGATACACAGGCTTGGTTAATTATTTATACTAGTTCTGGATATTAATAGGCCAAGGGGTTTTCCCTAAATCAAACCAATCAGTGAACGTGCTAAGCTAGCTGATTATGCCAATCCGCTGCGATGTATGAGATGTGGCAGGTTTGGATTTCATCGCGGACCAAATTGCTTTGATATTGGGATGAAATCGACATCGGAAGTCAAGCGTAAACCGCAAGCTTGGGATACCGACATGCTAATTCAAAACAAGTACGGGGGATGAAATGTACGAGATTGTATAATGGAGGCATCGACTCAATAACTCATCGAATCACCAAAAATGTCCAGGTAAACCCTCTGCGAGGATTTAGGATTTAC
>JAVTVY010057426.1:0-28519 GCA_036873755.1 Hanleya hanleyi | reverse complement strand
GAAACCATAAAGCACTCTTTATCTCTGCTGCATGCAAGGAATAATTTATGGGATGTTTCTTTATTTACAGAGTTGCTTACATTTCTTATTAATATCTATGTGGAATTCGGCAACACATTTTATCAACAACATATAACTATACCAATGGGTACTAATTGTGCGTCCCTTTTGGCTGACCTTTTTCTGTTCTCAAATTAAGTATACAACTATATGCCGGCGCCATTTCCAAGTCTTTTTCTTCTCATTCACCAAATGCTATGTAGACAAACTTTTCGCTGTAGATAATCGCATTATAAATGACGCGGTGAAAGATATATATCCACCTTCACTGGATTTGAAGAAAACTACAGATAGTCATAACGGTACATCATATTTAAACCTATATCTCTTTAAAAATGAAGCGGGCCTTCGTGGACTTTCGGGGGTATAGTCTATAGTTGCGGATTGAATTAATATTCCACCAGGTTTGACCCCATGAGAATTTTTGTTGGCTTATTGTTTATTAATATTTGTAATATCATTCAGTTGACTGGTTGATTTGCTTCAAATCAGTGTATGGTATTTTACCAGTTAGATTGGCCCATGCCTCACTATGTAGATGGAAGTGCGAAAGTGTGGCTGTAAATTGGGGCCTATTTCAGCGTGCGAGCACATGGTATACTTTGCAATGGAAAAATGAGCTTGAAAACGGCCTGGTCGACCCCCTATTTTCTTTGCTAATTTTTGTTGATCCTTCGACTGGGCACAGTGTCGGTGAGTTTCATGACAATCGATTGTCAAGTTTTTTTTTCTGTGATGGGGAGAGTATATATATATGAGCTATTTTAGACCAAATTTAGAGGATTTTCCTGAAGTTTGGAGCAAGATCAGTGGGGATTATGGGGACCCCGATTTCGGTCATCGACGTTTACATCTGTCTCGGCTTCATGTCAAGAGCCTACTTTTTCAGAAAATATATAGTTCTATGGGGGTTCTCCAAAAACACAGTTGCTGTTTAGCATATAATGAACCAGCTTACTGTTTAATTTCAGATACGGTGGCTCTACTATGGACTGCAACCATACGACAAAAGAGATGATTACAATTTCGACATCGTAAACTCTTCTGGACAGCAATATTCCAGTGGGACCTGCATATGGCATATACATATGTCGCCTAGTAGCATTTGCTAGATACTGTGTTAAATGTGACGATTTTAATCAACGTTACAAATCTGTATTGCAGAAACTTATAAAACAGGGCCCTCACTTAAATTTTCTCAAATTGGCGATACATATCGCATGCTGATAGCAAAATACGAACGTAGCGTGCAAGATCTATGGCGTTACGTTTCGTAATTTGTGTCTAATTCCGCTAAACCCGGGGCTAGGAGCCCTATGAATTCATGTACTTCAAAATGGTCATAGTGTTCTTCTCTCTAAAAAAACTTGAGTGAACTATTTCACTGAAGTTTGAGTGAAATGTATCTGTTCACTCAAACTTGAGTTACTTTTCACTCAACTTGAGTTAAAACCACTCAAGTTCACTCAACTTGAGTGGGATGAATTTCCACTCTTATGCTTGAGTGAATGTCACTCAAGTTGAGTGCATTTAACTCAAGCTGAGTGAAAAGTAACTCAAGTTGAGTGAACAGTAACTCAAGTTGAGTGAAAATCTCACTCAGGTTTTGAGTGAGATGAATTTCGACTCTTACTTTAGTGAAATTTCACTCAACTTTTTTTTAGAGAGTTATGAACAGTCACACTCAAAGCGTGACTGAGATACATCATTCTCTAGATGACGACTTTACAACGAATATTTTGGATTAAGAATACTGCACAACTGCACGGATTTGATATTAATGGAACATCATGATGTCTTGCCGGCATTATTAAAAAATGTGGACAGCTTCCCTCTTGCAGGAAACTAGCCTATGATTATGTATACTATGATACTGAATGGCAGACTAGACACTTGCACTTGTTGAATTTGACTTGAACCGAAAGAAGTAAAAATTTGCCCGAAAATTTGCCGTCAAAACGCAAGCATATGCACAAAGGTATAGGGACCAGTTGGGTCTGCGATAAAATACAGGGCTCTTAAAACATAAAGTACACAGTTCAGCTGACGATACTATCTTAAATAATTAGCTTGGTATTAGTGATCAATCTACTCCGCTTGAAAATCGATCTTTTAGATTAAAAATTCCAGTTTTATTTAGGATCTGTTAAATTGAATGTTCAGTCGTTAGATTAATTCGTTTCTTTTCCAATATAATTGATAGATTTAAAATAATCCCAATCGCTCGGAAAAATTGACATTCCGTCTGAGAATATTTTCAGATTGAAATGTCTATTTTTCGGTTCGATTGGCATTATTTTCAATCTATTAGATTGCAAAAAACAGAATCAATCAGAATTCTAATTGACCCTATAATTTCAAAAGAATAAATTGACTTTCAATAGAAATAGATTGGTCACTAATTCCAATCTAATTATTCAAGAGCGTACATCCTTTACACCGAGCAATTCTAAACTCGGTACAACTAGGTATGTATGCTAACGTAACGTTTGACGCATCGCATATCGTTGGCGCTTATGCTTTCAACTGGTTCATTCAGCTTCCTTGAAGAACTAAGTTCACAACATGTAATCACTTAACGCGTCATTCCTGTACCAGGAAAATGTCACTGGCGGATAGACGGGTACTTACAGATGGAGAGAGAGGATCACGTGTGAGTCATCAGGGAATACCATACGGCTTCCGACATGTGTACAACTTCGTTCACCTATGGTAAAAAAGAACAACAATATAGTATGTGTGAATTGCTGTAGATCAGACTCGACGTATTTTCCTTGCGATTGTGCCGTTCTAACGGCTACTGAATAGATTATGTGAAAAGTCAGTGTAAAGCGTATAATGCCTGCTCGTACAGGGGCTCTCGTATATGTTGTAGAGAAGGTAAATGCATATACAGACAGACCTACATATCACAAATAAACTTCCCTATTCACGTTAGTCCGGGCGTAGCTATGAATACATTGAGCCGAGGCGAGTTAACTTGTGCATATATATAGGTCTATAGATGCGAGTTGTAACACTGCGAAATGATTCCAGTTTGCTGGCAGCTTTACAGAGATGACATGAGGTGATATTCAGGTCTGGTATGTAAGAACGGATAGGGAGGTCTTGCTTCGGACGATATGCCCACTCCATGGCTCCTCAGTTCACTATGGGTGTGTGGGTGTGGCTTGCTAATTTTGGTGAGTATATTGAGTTCTGCGTGGTTTTTCGAATTACTGTGTGTGTGTGGGGGGGTTGAGGGGAGAATTTAGGGGTTGAGAAATATCCTATATACTATGTAGTAGTCTTCGTTTCTCATTCAGCACTACACCAGAACTGCATTAGTATACCACGTGTGAATAAGAGAGATATTAGGCTTAATGTAAATATTGTTCAGACACTGTAGTCCCCATTGCGTTATTTATACAAGAAAACAAGAAAAAAATTAAGAATTTTTCTTAAAACAAGATTTTTTGAAGGAAAATACTTAATTTTTTCTTGTTTAAGTAAAATATACTCATACCCACTACAAATTTTACTTACACAAGAAAAAAAAACTAAAAAAAAATCTTAAAATTTAACTTATTTTGAGTAAAATTATCTTATTTCAAGAAAGTTTTAGGGCATTATCTTAAATAAGTAGGGTGTTTTTGGCAGTGAAGTGCTTATCATTAGAATTATCACTAGATTTTTTCAAGATATATTTCTGTTCGATAATTATTTCTAGATTATTTATATCTGATTTTGCAGCCCTTCTTTTCCTGCCCCTTGCAACACAAGACTCCTCGATTCGTGATATTTTTGTCAAAGCTTTAGTCGGAACGGAAGTGGTACTACCATGTGAATGTAGTATTGCGGGAAAACTGCACCCTACCGATCCTCCTCAAACCCCATTTGATGTTCATTGGTTTCGGAATCGAGAATCAAGAAGAACACCTGTCGTCAGCAAATGGACGAATGGCACACAAGTACACTTTGGCGATTGGACTAGTTCTCAAGTCCGTGTCAATGAGAGCTCTTTGAGGATTTACAGCCTGGCCTATCCCCGAGATCATGGGAAATTTGTCTGCTCCATTGAAAACGATGTAGCAGTTACTGTGAATGTTCTCGGTAAGTACATATTTCAATGAGAACAACCAAAAATACCAATTCAATTAGCTGCTGAAAAGATCTGCTAAAGACACAGAGAAAATATAGCATTGGAATTAACTATTCAAGGGGTAACACACATATTTAGAAAATCACAAAGTGGTCTGATCGAACTCGAACTCACTTCGTTTAGGGAACCAGCGGTCTGACCACACAGGACTGACACTCCTACCACTGAGCCACTTCCTCTAGAATAATATTGAATCTCGGTGCTATCGTAGCACTGGCACCAAGACATTATTATAGTCAACTTTTAGATATCGCAGGGCTTTGATGTAGGAAATAGATTGTGTATTACATGTAGAATTTAATTGTGAATACTTGGACTCGGTCTTCACATCTTCATATGAGAAATGACTTGCTGACGAGTGCGGTTTCATACAAAAGTCATTTTGCTCTGGATGGTATTTTGCAGCTCCAGTGAGAGAGGTGTCGATAGTTGGATCTAAGATTGTAGATGATGAGACGATTGTAGACGTGTCTGCTGGCAAATCCAACATTGTCACCTGCAGAACGTACGCCAATCCCATACCGGTCTTCCGATGGAGCATCGGAGCACGCCAGATAGATGGTGCTCAGAACGTACCTACAGACAACCCTCATACTGGAAGTCTTCGGTTCTTAGCGACGAAAAATATGCATGGCAGACTTCTGAGATGTAGAGCAAAGAATGATTTGAGCAATTTCACAGAGACAGCCGTGAAGCTGAGTGTTTTATGTGAGCTCATATTCTAGATTCTAGATTCCACTTTCATGGCAAACTAGTTTTACTGAAGAACTTGATGATGACCAAACATATAGGGATGGGGCGGTGCGACGGGAAGCGATGGGAGGGGAAATTGATCTGGAGTAAGAAATCAAAGATTTGTTCTGACGGGACTTCAACCCACCTCGGCTATTCAAAAGTACAATTTATGGGCCCCACATCAGCAACGTCACATCAGAACATCATCTGGTCAATCCAAATTAAGTCGGTGCGCGAAGTACGCATGCCCGATTAGCATAAAGGGCGTGATTTGAAACGTAGCTGATTTCAGGTATTTGATTCATCACGTCCCTAGGTGCATGCCCCAGTAATCTTAGCACCGAACGGACGAAGGTGCATGTCTATTCCACGATCTTTTTGACAAAACGCCAAAATGTTTGACCCGGCTAACTTGGAAACAGATTAGGACATCGAAAAACAATTAGACGTTGTACAAAAAGGCTTCGGCGCCAGTGGTAAAAACACGCTTGCTTTGCAAATAAACGAACAGGAAGTGAACACCTCATTTACTGCCATAACAACCTATTCATCTTAAATTACATTTAATGATGCACAAAAATGGGATACAATTATGCTATTAATATCTAGTTTATATGACCTAGCGACATTGCCCTCGCTGATGTTTTATAATATTTTGTAAGATTGTAATAACGTATACGGGTGTTACAGGTAAACTAAGTTTTTGAGAAACCTGTAGGGAAATCGAAAACGACAAACCGTGTTAGTATTTATCATGGGTAATTTTCCTCGACCTATCAAAAGACAACTCTTCAATCAAATGACAACGACATGATAATCGGTTAGGATGCCAATTTCTGGTATTGCTCCTCAAAATCTTTTTCATGATGATCTTCCAAATACTG
Organism: Hanleya hanleyi; assembly: GCA_036873755.1. Classification (NCBI taxonomy): domain Eukaryota; kingdom Metazoa; phylum Mollusca; class Polyplacophora; order Lepidopleurida; family Hanleyidae; genus Hanleya; species Hanleya hanleyi. The sequence goes on along the minus strand of JAVTVY010057426.1, from coordinate 22,699 downwards.
GCTGTTTAGCCATGCTTATAACTGACTCTCGTTGTATGTCTAATAAACGAAATAATAATAAAGGTGACAGTTAGGAATACTAACATATCAAAAGGATATGTGACGCGCAATCGGAATAAACTTCATTATGTGTGACGGTATGAAAGCTGAGTTGTATTTTACATATATGGAATATCAGCTGCGAAAAAATTGCAATCCTAGGCAATTGTACAAATATGGAGATATATTTGATCACAATGTGCTCCCTGGTTATTATAGATCTTTAGCCGCAAATCTGTTGAAAATATTCATTTTGATTTGAGGTGTCATATTGGTTTAGGGTTAGGGTTATAGACACCTGAAACCAAAATTATATTATCACAAAATGTATCAGGAAATTGGATTATTTGAAAGAACCAAGAAAGGTTTTGGTTTGAGGTGTCATATCTTTTGCTACAAGAGAAATTCTTCCCTATAAATGCCTCGAAAATACCAAAGTAGACCAGGGAGAACATTTTGAGGCAAGGGATCATGCAATTAACCATCGCAATTCTTTCGAGGGTGATATATGTGTATGTAAACTTCAAGAAAAACCTGATTCGACAAGTTTTGGATTGAAGAAAAAAAAGTTTTATTATCGTTATGAACAAAGAAGTTTTTCCCATGTTAATGTCACATATACTTTGATTTTACTATTTTCCAAACTTGCAGTTACCTGCAGTATACAGCTTCGCAGGTGATAATACATCGCATATTACTAACCAGTGGAAAATTTTAAGCGGGATGTTTTTCATTCTCGTTTTTCTACAGATAAGCCAACCGTGACGTCTGTGTCAAGTGACCCTTCCATCACTGTCGTCGAGGGTGATTCCTTAACTCTTCGATGTGAAGCCAATGGGAACCCCACACCAACCTTCTCTTGGAGACAGGGCATAACTGGATCTGCGGCTGTTATCTCTAATGGTGACAGTTATCATATAGCGGCTGTAGAACTGACACAGGCGGGTGGATACCGATGTACGGCTACTAACGCTGAGGGCAGGTCGTCCAGGATTGTCCGCATCAATGTTCAACGTAAGTTATATATTTATACTTCACAATGGTGACATTTATCACATAACATCTGTAGGGCTGACACAGGCGGGTGGATACCGATGTACGGCTACTAACGCCGAGGGCAGTTCGTCCAGGGTTATCCGCATCAATGTTCAACGTAAGTTACATATTTATACGTCACAATGCTGGCAAATATCACATAACAGCTGTAGGGCTGACACAGGCGGGTGGATACCGATGTACGGCTACTAACGCAGAGGGCAGTTCGTCCAGGGTTGTCAGCATCACTGTTCAACGTAAGTTATATAATTATACTTCTCAATGGTGATTTTTGAAACATAACAGCTGTAGGGCTGACACAGGCGAGTCGATACCGATGCACGGCTAATAAGCTGAGGGCAGTTCGTTCAGGGTTGTCAAGCATCACTGTTCAACGTAAGTTATATATTTATACTTCCCAATGGTGACAGTTATCACATAACAGTTGTTGAGCTGACACAGGCGAATTGATACCACTGTTAGTAGCCTAACGCTGAGGACAGTTCGTCTCGGGAGGTCAGCATCACTGTTCAAGGTAAGTTATATTTTTATATTTATACTTCCCATCACCTAACAGCTGTAGGGCTGACACAGGCGAGTAGATATCGATGTACCGCTACTAACACCGCGGGCAGTTCCTCTATGGTTGACAGGACCATTGTTCAACGTTAGTTGTATATTTATAACTTCCCAATGATGAATGATCACATAACAGCTGTAAAGCTGATACAGGCGGATGGATACCGATGTATGGCTACTAACGCCGAGGGCAGTTCGTCTAGGTTTGTGAGCACCAGGTACTGTTCAACGTATTCGTGACAGGTATCACTCAGCACCTGGAGAGCGGACACAGGCGGGTGGATACCGATGTACGGATCTCAACGTGGGTTCGGATCCCGCTGACGACCAATTTATTCTTTCTCTCTCAAAAATCATTTCATGGCTCGACACTTCACCCAAAAACCACCCCACTGTCCCAAAACTCTTGTTGTGAGGGCCTGTGTACCAGACTCTGATTGGACGTGCTACTTCCTGATTGTTCTGGAATGTGCAAAGCGAAAAGTTGGGTTATACCACCATTCGCTTTTCCTCATTGTAGTGTGCAAGATCTTTGGAGCTACGCTTCGCACAACTTGCGTACAGTTCCATTTAACCTAGGACTATGTGACCGTATGAACACCGTGTCATACAAGCTCTTCATGTAAGGCGTGACTTCTTGGAAATTCAGCCAGGGAAATACTATGAGTGATAGGGCTGAGACGGTATGAACATCATGATGCCCTGCCTGCATCATTGAAAACTGTTGGCCACATCTCTATTGGGAGAGTCTATATATTATTATACTACATGTTAAGCCTGTTGGGGATTTGTGCTAATATTGTCTCGTAAAGTAAATCTGTAGATTGTGGACGCTGGAATTCTTCACGGATGACCACAAGATACTGAAACTATGTCGAACCTGACGCTTGTATTCCAACCGTCTCACCTTGAATTGGAATTATCATCCTAACGTGTCTCTGCGTTTGTCTTGCAGGTCTGCCCAAGTTCTCTGTACGTTATGACAGAAGAATACATACACTTGTATGCATAACGGAGTTCAAACCTTCTAACACCTCCTTCGGATTTTGGGAGCAAAAAATGGGCGATACAGTCATCCAGAGACAGGGTCAATTAATCCGAAACACCAATGTTCTACGATTGTCTCCCCTAACCTACGAAGATACGGGATTCTATCTATGCACAGCTACCTCTGGTACCAAGAAGATCCGATCGAGCAGCTTTAATGTGCAACCTGAGAGTAAGTACATCTTAAGCCTGACAGGAAAACCTCATAAACAAGAAAGTAAGAAATCAAAGATTGATTCTGATGCGACTGGAACCCACAATATTCCACATGACGGTAACCTGGCGTTACAAGTCTAGAGCTATGACGGATACAGTCACGTTCCCTCACACGAAAATGAGACTTCCAATGACAGGCTTTATAGAATGTCATCCTGTTTTAACTCAACGATGTTCATTTGGTTTATTAGGAACACGATATTACATATACATTAATATACAAACAGACGTTGTGCAAAGGACCGACCTCTGCGCCAATGGTCATCTACAGAATCCAGACTTGCTGATTTGTGTTGACTCTGAATCTTTTGTAGTCGTCTTAGTATTTCATATAGTATAGAAAAGCAATGGTACAAGATTTGGTGTACCGAGACAATGACGGGGTCTGTAGAGTGGGAATCTATGAATAGATGTTCTATCTGAGTATCTCGCCTTCTTGTTGGCAACTATACTCCAATTCGTATGTTTTAGAATTGTACACGGGTTTTTTAAATTAACCCCTTTTAAAAAAAGAATTGGATGGTTAAGGGGCAAACTGAAATAATTTTGCTACAAAATTACCCTCACCGAATGTATTATATATACATCCACACTCACACGCTTATTCTAGATCACCAAACTTAAGCAACGTTGAGCCCGGTCATATCGTCAATACTTGGATAATACTTGGATGGGTGACCGGGTGCCGTACTGGCCGGCCTGACCAGTGTCCAGGGTCATGGGAAATGTGGACACTCTCGTGTTCTGGCCTATGTAGGCACCGTCGTGATATGACTGAAAACCACGTTAAATTCTACCCACTCACTTACTCACTTATTCTATTCCAGCTAAACCAGTATTCCAGCTAGATCAACAGACATCATATTTGGCCGAGCTTGGTTCCACTCTGAACATTCGTATATTGTATTACGTCTACCCGAATCGAACCAGCGTTCGCTGGGTCATGCTCAACCTGGATCAGTCTACCTACGTTACAGATCGAACCAGAACAGAGAAACAGGAAGCTGTTAACGTTATTTTAACATTCCATGGGACAGTGGCTAGAATAAGAGGGACGGCGGCGATCCTAACTCTGGATTCCATAGAGCAGTCCGACGAGGGGAATTATTCCCTGATTGTTACAAATTCCATGGGGAAGTCTACTTTTCGGTTTTCAGTCTCAATGACAAGCTATGATATAGGTAAGTTGGGTAAGTTGTTGCCACTGTCGGAAACTTTGAAAAAGGTGAATGTATATGGCCTGGGCTTTATGGGACCTGTCCAACCCTGGGCGGACATTCACGCCTCCTCCCTCCTAATTATTTTTTCTTGCTTGAGCCAGGGGGCTGAAACTTACCACACTGTAACCTTGGGTCAAGCTCTACTATAGAAAATGTAATAATCCAAGATGGCCCCTTTGATGATGTCTCAGTAATGTCATTTTCAAAAGACATGTTTTTGTCGATTTTTTATTTTTTTTATTGTTTTATTGTGGTAATTTCTCTTCAATTGCATGATAAATTAGTAAATATTAATCTAATGTGAAATAAAATAGTTTTACCGACTTTTCCTCGCGAAAAAGCAGGAATTTTGAAGAAAAATGACAAAAACGTCACTTTTCTGATATTCCAAGTGACCGCCATCTTCAATTTACACAGGGTCCTCTGCTTGGGGGTTATGCAAATAGGCTCAAAATGACCCCAATATGATAAACTACAAAGTCACAGAGTGTCAGCTCCCAAATATTTGTCGTTCCGGAGATAGCGCAGAAAGTGTGGTAGGGGAGGGGGGGCATAATGGTCCCCCAGGCCTGGTAGGGTTAATCTAGCACTACTGTTTTGTCGTAGGCGAATAGTTCTTTCAGAACCTACACTATCAGAAGGAAATGGTCACACTGACCAGGTACAGACGTCATCGACCGCGTTCTGTATAGTCGAACACGCATCTTGACAACGACAAATACGCTCAGATCGACCATTCAAATAGATGTTCAACCATGCAGACCATAGTCGGTCACGCCTGTACCATTGTCTTGTATAGTCAAAGCGACCAAGTTATTCTGATAGGGTAGTGACTGGGTTTTCTGCAAATGTTATCCTGGTGTGGATTTTAATACACTTATTTCAGATTCGCTAATTAAGTTCGCTATGTTGAATTGATAAACTTCAAACCATTCTACTGCAGGAAGTTCCTCATTCTTACGACTTGGTCCAGTGGGGGTGGTGGGTATTGTCGTCGGTGCTTCTTTGGTTGTTATTCTCATTGTTGTACTGGTGTTAGTAAAGTGTGGACAGCTTCCGCATGGTAAGTATAAAATCATATTAGTTACTGTTGAAATGTTAAACACCTCATACCGCTAAAGTTCGTGAAACTACCCGATATATCTGGACACTGTTATACCAGCATTCGTATGGAGTTCTTCTCCTATAATATTGCGGATATGAACCTGGCGATATTATGCGGCGTCTTGTATACTGTAGAGAAGTTCTGTAAATTATAGTTACAGACATTGTTTAATGCCAATATTTGTTGTAATGTTACAGTGTCGTGGATTATTTTATTCGTGTCTGTCTATGTCTGAGTGTGCCGATCTTCGGGAATTCGAAATAATCGATCCCAGTTTCCATTGGATCCCCTGTTATGTCCTTGAGCTCCACCAGTGGACAAGTAGTGTTCGATAGTTTGAGACTATGAACCAGTGATACACTTACATCCTTGACACTATTCGACTCGACTTGCGCTTCGACAGGGATAATAGAGAAGACATAGAGAAATATTTGTTCAGTCAATAGTCATGATATGTATTAAATCTTGTATTTTCTGACTTGCAGTGTGCAGAACCAAGTCAAGGTGAGTTGGACATGCACTGTTGAAGTTTCTTTGAAAAGAAGAGATCATCAGAATGAAATATTTTTTAAAATACTATAAATTAAAGACTAACTATTCCTCAGTACAGAGTACACAGCTGTGTTATAGATTTCTTCACAAAATCTACGGTAAATATTTTACAACAGTATATGTTTCGCAAATTCTAGTTCCCAACACAGATCTAACTATGGATTCCGCAGCTCGGTGAAAAAAAATGGATATGATGACACAATCACACCTTGTTGACAACTATCATAAATATTTATACAATATTATCTTATGTAATCTTCTATGTCCAGGTACCACTATTCCCCACCTAGAGAGGGCACACACGTCGATACAATAGACAAGGACAGTGATGAACCTGATATCGGTACGTTGTAGCAGTTGCTTTATTGTAGAAGTTTAGTCAACTCTTTGTTGGAATGTTACTTTTATACGCAAAAGGATAGCAATCCCCAAATCATTTGTATTTGATTGACGATAACGCATGTTCTGAGAAACCGAGAGGATTCTAACCGCCTTCACTGTTGATTACAATTATATTTTCCTCTTCTGAACATATTACAGACTGTATTATTTACTGAATTATAACAAAAATGCTGTAAAAACATTTGTGTGATTGAGCTCTCATTTTGGATTATCCTATAAACATAGACGTAATAGCAGTGACTACAAATCCCGGTTTGTGCATTGTTATTTATCCAAATCTACATACCCCTGATACGATGCAATACGCCACCGATTATATACCGGTACCATTTTGTGATTACTGGCCAATCATTTCTTTCAGGCACATTCCATGAGTTGTCATTGAAAGATTCGGTTTCAGTTGGTCCAAAAGGTAATTCACGGTTCTACCATTCCGAAGAAATTATTACTGCAGTTCATTATTGTATTTCTCTTGGAAGAGATTAAATATTCTATATAATAAGATTATAACTTACATTGCAACTATCAGTACGCGTGGTTTATTCCACCACAATACCGAGTATGAGTTGTAATCAGAAAAGATACTAGAAATGAAACACTTACAGTGAACGTTTGAACTTTCCAGTACACCTGTTACTGCGTATACGAAATGTCATCACAGCGGTTTACTTTGCTTCATATTCAGATGACGTCAACCGAAATCTCCAGATGTGATCCTCGTCCAAGCTTTCGAATGCAATTCACAGATTGATGACGGTGGAGTGCACGGTACCTTGGAGTGACTGGGCCCTCCAACTACCTACCCAGGTAGTTGATCCTAACTTTGACTATCATCTACACCTCAGTGAACAAGGACTTTTCAGTGACATCCCTGGATGCAAAACAAAACTGTAAACTTGTTGGAGAACCAATAATGTGCTTCATGACGTCTCTTATATACAGCCAACTGAAGTAAAGCTCTTAAGAAGATGCACGTTTGACGAACACAAAACGGTTTACATCTGCATACTGTCATTTTTCTCTGCTTCGTTACGAAAAGAAAATAATATACTGGTATTTTATTGCTCAAAACGTATTGATCTATATGTAATAGCTTGGTATGAAATATCACGATCTCCGGTACATGAAACATTTATAGGTTGTAAAATGTAATACATGTATATAGTAAGTTCCAGTGGTGTAGATATATATTGAAACCTTGACGATGACAATAACTGCACAGTTAAATGAAACTGAAAAGATGTACACATTATTCGTGTTCTCGATAGTGAAAGAATGTTCTTGAACGAATGGTTTTCTGGCGGCGTAAACACTTGATTGTTTTCTCTGCAGACGATTGTCAATGGTATATATTACCGGTATACATGAGATCTGATTCTACAGTATTTGAAACATGTCCAATCCCACCAGCTAATAAGCTGTAGTGACGTAAAGGTAATACATGTTTGTGGATTTTCTAAGCCGGTTTATTATAGAGATTATCACGAAAAGAAATTCCGACTGAGTTTTGGAGAAATTTCAAAATTGAGTACCGTATATAAAAGCTTTTGTGCTGGAAAAACCCCTTTATACTGTATACTATCATCGTGACATATAGAGTCGCGAACCTTTATACTGTATACTATCATCGTGACATATAGAGTCGCGAACCTTTATACTGTATACTATCATCGTGACATATAGAGTCGCGAACCTTTATACTGTATACTATCATCGTGACATATAGAGTCGCGAACCTTTATACTGTATATACTATCGTCGTGACATATAGAGTCGCGTTTCAAGATAAGGGTACGTTATACCAGTCGACAGAGTTGGGACTGCAGATTATAGCCCAAACTAGTAAATATATGATCATTGGTTATTTCCAATCACATCTTGCATTTATATGTAATTCACGTACAATATTGTATTGGATATTCATGTCCTTCCCCATAAGGGAAAGGTTATTACAGTCAAAATAGTTTCTGCAATAAAGTTTAGTAACATTGACTGACACCGTCATGTTTCCATAACCTCAGAAATAGTTATATCAGTATTTGTCATTCCACCATTGTGGTATATTTTCTGTCATACACCCTCTGGTACAGTTCATCGTATGAGTCGTGGAAAATTACTTTAAAGGATATTTGCATCCACAAATGTCGTTTAAAAGTCTCGAATATTACTACCGGAAACGTTTGCCTTTTGACAGGAAACGTCTAAAGTATTGGGTGTTACAACAGGAAACGTTTGCTTTCTGACAGGAAACGTCTTCCAAATGTCAATTCATGACATCTGATTGGTTGGTGCAAGTTTGAACGTTTAAACTTTTTAGACGTTCACAATTCTCAAACGTTTAAAAAGTTTGAAAGTTTATAAGAGGGATTTATGGCGCGAACGGCCTTTCATATACGAGGGGTGCATTTAACTCCTAAAATAAGGCGTTTTTTTTGCAAATTGCCGCTCGTCCAGTTACTAGGCCCAACTTTGCATGATGAAGGTGCATAACCAGTGTAAGTGGACTATTACACCAAATAACCCGAAGATGGCGTGATCGTCTTTAGCGACACGCCCATTCAATGAGAAAGAAAAAACACTCGAGAGCGCGTCAAAGTTATCATACCGCTTCTGAGGCTCGGGGGCAAAGTTTATGAAACTGGTCGAATACAAGAAAAAATATTTGGCGACAGTAAATGTGTTGTAAATGTGTAGAGACTACTCGAATGAAACACAACCAAGCCTGTGACTCTTTATTAGCCAAAAGTTGCCACTACGGGATGTCTGACAACCAGAACCTGTCGAATAGAACACAAAGGGTAACGCCGTTTTACACCTGTTGTGCCTGGAGGTATGAAATTACAATTTCTAAATGTTTGAAAAATTTAAACGTTTAAAAGGGGGATTTATGGCGAGAACGGCCCTTCATACCCGTACACACGGCCACATCCTATGTCATTTGAAAGCTTATTTTATGTACTTTTTTGGTAGACCGGATGTGGTCTTGAAATATATCGCAATAAGATAAAAAATCCATTCGAACGAACCAATATCGAGTCTTATCGTCACGAAAAAAGAAAGGGGGTGGGTTTGCTTTAGTGTTAATAACTTTATTCATTTTTCATCAATGCATATTAGTGAGGTAGCAATTTTCTCTTCACTGAACGGGGAATCGATTGATAACAGTTATGTTAAGCTGTCTGGAACCGTGACCTCAATATGGGGTCATCTCCAAATTTCCAATGAAATATTTTCTAAATACACAATTACAGTTTCGTTACTAAGTTATTCAATGTAATGAAATTCACATAATTGTGTTAATTTATTGCCACCGATACTAGGTAGCATTGCATGAAAAGTACAAGCTATATAAGTTTTCTCACTACCAAAGCGACTAGAATATGTGAACAGGAAGTATCTGTCAACATTATATTTTCTATGTCTAATAAGCGTTTATCTAAGATTGTCAAACGTCTGACTTCAGCAATAGTTTATAAAAATGTTTTATGACTTAATATTTCAATGATTTCTTTTATCTCTTGTTAATTTTAAAGCAATATCAAAGGTTATCTTGATTATCGTTGTTGGGGGGGGGGGTGGGGGGTGGTGGTCATCTCATAATTACTATTGCAATTTACATGTTTTCTCACAGTATGTTCTTGGTAATCTACCACATTTAATCAGATTTGTGGATACAGTGTTCTATAAATTACTCTTTACAGGTCACTGATTTTCCAATTTCTAAACCATTTAGGGGGTCATCTAAAATTAATATTAAAATTGTCACATCAACAGCATGTTCTTGGAAACCTACTTGTAGGGTTTAATATAATACACGAAAACGCCCATAAACAGACCCACTCTCCAGGTATGTTCTGACCCTACAACAGCTTGAGTATAGGACATCACTATATGTACTCATGTACCTCAAAGCAATTGTTTCTGATATTTTGGGGAGTATATATTCTGTAAATGCCAAGCATAACTCTCACAAGGGTCAAGCCTAATCATCAATACAATTAATATAAATGATATATAATCGCCAGTATTATGATCTCGCTTGTTCTGTGCTTCGCACATATTTGCTGCTATACAGTATCATTACGGTTTGTTAATGGTGTCAGGGCAGAATTATCGCTTCTAGTGATGTTTCTGCTGTAGCTCTGTTTAATAGCGCTGTTTCTTCTAATGTCGTCTGTAGTTTCCAAGATGCATACGGTTCAAGTTCTGTACAGAATTATTACTATTTTGCATCAGGACAGAATTCTCGCTCCTGCAGTAGGTTCTGTGGGTATTGAAATATATCAATCTCAATTCGATATTTATCTGCTTTGACCCATTTCATGTGTATGCTGTTTCTTTCAATGTCTTAAATGGACTTGTAAAAAAGGGCTATATCATCAAGCGCCTCCACTTTAATTTTCTCAAATTTGACGATACATATCGCATGCGGATAGCAAATTACAACACATATAAGGGAAGTGGGAAGAGGTACAGACATACTGACAGAGCCACATGACTTCACAGTATAGTCTTCTAGTTAACTTATACTAAAGCACATACCAAGAATCTAACGATTCGTGATATGTGTTGTATCTCAGGTACGGTACGCTTTTATTGTACATGTTCATGTGGAAACTTGGATGACATGACCACACGGCCCCTAGCACCGGAATAAGCGGTATTAGATACAAATCTAGAGAGCTATGATGGAAATGCTCTGACAACTCGTATATTGGTAATTGGTGAGCTGTGTCGCTGTGACAAATCATACACAGGGACTTGGTGAGCTGTAACGCCGTCAGATGAAAATGACGGCATTTAACACAAAAGACTAGTCTGTAAGGCCCGATGTCGACCCAGCATCAACTTCCCACAGTGTTAACATATATCAAAGACCAAAATACGAGCGTAGAGTACAAGATCTATGACGGTACGTTTCGTAACACCAAGCGCCTCCACTCAAAGTTTCTCAAATTTGGCGATACATATCGCATGCTGATAGCAAAATACGAACGTAGCGTGCAAGATCTATGGCCCTACGTTTCGTAACTTGTGTCTAATTCCGCTTAACCCGGGGCTAGGGGCCGTATGAACCCATGTACTTCAAGATCCTCATGATACTCATATGAACAGTCACAATCAAAGCGTGACTGAGATACATCACATTCTAGATAACGACTTTACAACGTATATCATATGGATTAAGAACACTGATCAGCGATACGGATTTGATATTTTTGGAACATCATCATGTCTTGCTGGCATCACTGAAAATTGTTGGCCGCTTCAGGCTTGCAGGAAATCAGCCTAGTTTTACGTATATTATGATTTATCCTTTTAATTTAGCTCCAGTGTGATTATATGAATTAGGCCATTGGATTATGGACGCGGAAATTCTTAATGAACGTCAGCTGAATATTGAATGACGGACTAGACACTTGTATTCCACAATTCCAAGGTCGATAAGGTGCATGTTTTGTACAGTATTATTACTGTGTTGTTGTTGCTTTTTTTAACAAAGGTGTGGCGACAGAATTCTCGCTTCTGGAGTTCTGTAGGTATTGAAAAATACCAAACTAAATTCGAAATTCATCTGCTTTGACTCATTTCATGAGTATTCAGCACTGTCTTCCGTAGTTACCAAGGTCCGTAAGGACCGAATTCTGCTCATTATCATTACTGCTTTACCATATGTGTCAGAACAGAATTCTCGCTTCTAGAGTTCTGTAGTTATTGAAAAATACCAATCTCATTTCGAGATTTTCTGTTTTGACACATTAACATGGCGTATTTCAACCCTGAATACGGATTCTACCTACCAGTGGCCATATGCTCACATGATCTTGTTCGTATGTCTTTCGTATAACAATTCTGGCGTGATCCGAGACATACATCAGAATAATTTCGCTGAGATCCAGACTGTAACACCTGATATTAGAGTAGTATTAATATTCTTTATCAGCCGTGCCGATACGATTTCCTAGCTTCAGTTAACGACGGACCTCCAGTACAGAAGATAGACCACAATAATGGCGACTTGGCTCTATAATAAGAAACAGCGCTCATTAAAAATACTCATGAAATGTATAAATCCGAATTGAGACTGGTATTTTGCAATACCTACAAAAGATCTTCGTGAGCGACAATTTGGTTCTGGCACCCCTGATAATCAAACAGTAATAATTCTGTACAGAACTTGGGCCTTATATACCTTGAAACCCACAGAAGACATTAGAAGAAATAGCACTGGTAAACAGCGTACACATGAAATGTGTCAAAGCAAATAAATCTCTGAGATTGGTATGTTTGAATACCTACTGCAGACATATCTCTAGGAGCGATAATTCCGCCCTGACACCATGTGCGAAACTCCGAATAAGCGAGATCATAATATTGAAGATTATATATCATAAATATTAATAGAACAATCCCAAGATGGAAGTCTCTAACGACAAAAGGCGCGAAAAGACGTCATGACCCATGTGGCGTCACACCGAGGTTAGGCAGCGAACCATTTCTCAACACTGGAATGCTGTATTTTTTATCCACGGAGATCTACATGCGATGATTTTACATGTGCTGATTTGTGTTTGCAAATGCCTATTTAATTCCGAGACAATAACATCTTCAAAATTGTTTGTAATATTAAGTATTTTGAAAGCCACAATAATAATAATTTTTCGAGTTTTGCAGCAGAGCCAATGTTAAAGCATTACCCTGTGCCTAAACTTGACCCGACGTCACGTGGACAATGGCGTCCTTTTGCGCCTTTCATGGCTACCAGGATGTGGGTATGCCTTCTCGGAGAGTTCCCTGTTGGAAATGGTGTTCGCCAATGAGAAATTCTGTCTCCTCTGTTCTTTAATGTCTACACGTGAAATCGACATCAAAATATCTCGGTCCAATTTAGGATGTAATGTAGTCGGAGTCTTCTTCAACCACCAATTATACGCTGACGACTTATGCCTTATTAATCCCACTGCCAAGGGCCTTCAGAATCCACTTGATATATGTGATATTTTTGCTACTGACAATAATATTGTTTTCCAAAAATATTTTCGTCCAAAATAGTTCATTGACCTGAATGTACCCTCTGTTAAACTGTCTGGCTCACAGCTGAATTACGTTGACAAGGCCAAATATCTTGATCATTTTATCTCCAGCGATCACACTGATAGTTATGTTATGTCTGTGCAAACTAGAAAATTATGCATTTGTGCCAACATTTTGGCTCGAAAGTTCTATATGTGTTCTCAAGATGCGAAGAAGCAACTTTTCTCGTCGTACTTTACCAGTATCTATTGCAGCCATCTGCGGTCTTACTCGTCATGACACTAAAAAAACTGCGTGTCACATCCTAGAACGTATTTCGCTGGTTAATGCACTTCCCGCGCAATTGTAGTGCTACTTTCATGATTGGGATTAACTCTGTATCCAGCTTTAATGAGGTTATTCGACGCCAGATTAATTCTCTACGGAACAGACTTATGTCGACAGACAACTTCTTACAACTTTGCGGCTTGCCGATTTGTCTCAGACTTCGCGTTTAGTTTGTCATTGGTCTCGCCAAATCTATGTAACACGCTAGTAATTTGTCTTTTGTCTGCCATCTTATTATTCATTTGTAAATTCTATACACCATCTGTGAAATAAATAAGTATTATTATTATTATATTAAAGAGTTCTATCTCGGGACTGTCCTATTGCGTTGATGATTAGGCTTGGCCCCTGATGAAAGATATGCCAGGGATATACAGAATTTATACTCTCAAAAATGAAACAACAGCTCTGAGTTATATGAGTAGATATAGTGATGTCATAATGAAACTCCTATATATACACAGGCTGTTGTGGGGCTGGGACATACCAAGAGAGTTGGTATGTTTATAGTCATGCCCTTGTATTGCAGTGATATATTTAATGCTATCAGAAAATTAGATAAATAATTGATGTAAAAATCGCGCTCTTTCACCAATTGTGTAACGTTGTGCCACTCTGCGTCTTCCGGTATGTTTTGTGAATATTTTGAAACGATCCCCTATTACAATTCTAAATTAATTTGTACGTTTGACAAAAAAATATATAGCTACGACGTCAAATGACTCTGAATGTCTAAACCACGGAAGTAAATTATTTTTGGTGGCTGACATCCGAGGAACCCGTCCTCTAATGCAGTAGTAAGTGTTTTTTCTTTAATATCCCATGGTGAATGACGCTCGTTATATTGGGAATTTGAAAGGTAATCGCACCAAATCTTTGCCGAAGTATTTGTCCGATGACTATATTCGACATAAAAATCGTTTTGACCATTTAACAACGAAGTATTTCACCCACACAAAAACTTTTGACATAGTTCTTAGTGCGTTTTACGCAATTTAATTGCATTTGGAGATGGCCCCTGTGACGTCACAGGTCAATGACGTCATAATGCTTTTTGATATTAGACGATTCAAGAACCTTTGCTCAATCAATTGACACCAACCATTTTGCCATATGCCTGGCACGAGTGAAGATATAATAATTTTTTAACACGTATACCCCCATTTTAAAAGTAGAAAGATGCAATCCAATGGTTCTTGTATTTTCTAATTCTTCAGCATACGGCAATAGTTTTCACCATCACATCCTACCTCATCTGAAAGAAGAGGGTCTAAGATTTCAAATGATATATAGTTTGCCTCTGTGTACGGGGGCGGTGGTGCATTTTATTTCTAAAAACAGGATCCCGGCCGCTCGTCTAAACGAGTCTGTCAAAAATCAAGTGTAATCACCACTTTTTGGAGTGCGGTATCATCAATCTTGATGGTATGAATGTCGTTCGGTCGAACTAGTAGATAGATGATGTGAGTAAAGCTTTGACTATCGCATTATTGGCCTGTCACCTGACAGACGCATAACCGTGGGACATTCGGAATAGAGGTACGGTTCGTACAAACCCGCATTCAAGTCCATCATGGTTTTGGTCCGCTGGAAGGCAGATAGACATAGCTTCGGAATGACTGTCCCATTAGTTGCAAAACTCTCAATCTCATGTAAGCCCACAACAGTAAATGAAACTTTTGGTTGTTCTCGTTGTGCGTCCTATTGGTTTCTCTACCTACTTTTGTCCGATTCGTCACAAGGTCGCATCAGGTTCGACATCACCATACAACACCTACAGAAGGATGAAGATACACACCACGTCATCCTGTACCTTAAAGCCGTTCCATCTGCTCCGAGGAAAATTAAACCCATCGGATAGCCTTGCCACTTCACGAGCTGATACGTCTTACCTCCACGTCGGGTCTTGAAAACCCGGTTCACGCGGTACCCTTTTGTCGAACTTGCCCATGACTTTGATTTGCGTATGTGCACCCTTGACGGAAGGCATACTTCCGTGAGTATTGGGCGGTGCAAGTCCACTCGGACGTGGGTTACGTTGTGCTCGTTCACCGCGATGGGAGCCCCCTGAATACACCATTGATACGCATGATTGTGATTATAACGCCGCGTATTCTTCGCGGTGAAATATACATGCGAGCATTGTACGTGCAATTGAATCTTTCCACGACGAAAGCATTGGTCTCGTTGCACGTGACTTTCAGAATCTTTTGAAAGGATTCGTTAAGGAATTCTTTGCCTACGTCGATTTGCAAGTGTTATGGTTTGCGATTGGTCTTGAAAATCTGCCTCAAGCCATCGATGCGGCTCTCTCCTGCTTTGGTCTGGATGGATACGA
This sequence comes from Hanleya hanleyi, assembly GCA_036873755.1. Taxonomy (NCBI): domain Eukaryota; kingdom Metazoa; phylum Mollusca; class Polyplacophora; order Lepidopleurida; family Hanleyidae; genus Hanleya; species Hanleya hanleyi. Next base: position 6,804 of record JAVTVY010057426.1, on the reverse strand, counting down.
GTCACGCACATTTTGACAGGATTTCAGCGCACGTCAAAATATATCTAATGCTTTCGTTTTGTTCGACAATCAGTATTCAGTCGTCGTCCACAAAATAATTTCTGCGTTACTAAATCGAAAGGCTTTTTTCGTTCAACAGTTAGCATGAATTCCATGTAGGTAATTTATCGGCATAGTTATTTTACTCAATGTAACATTTGTGTGTAACGCATGGATATTGCAGCCTTCACAGCTTTGACAGTGGTAGAATCATAACCATCCAGTGTTTAAATATACTCCAATATGTAATCCAAATACATTCCCAGATGTAGCTCAAAAGTCTAGAGACCATCCATGGAGAACGCAGACAACCCTAATCCGTCAGTCAACCCCGCCTCCCTCCATGCGAAATCGATCAGTAGGCCTACAATTTCGGTCGAGTGAATCGCATTTCAATACTACACAACCTTGAATTCCATACAATGCCATAAATTATGGAATCTTAACCCTACCATGCCAGGGGAGAGGGGGTGCAAGGTAACCCTACCAAACTTTCTGCGCTATCTCCGGACGACAGAAAAATTACGAAGACTGACACTCCGTGACTTTATAGTTTATCATATTGGGGTCATTTTGAGTGTATTTGCATGCCCCACTTTGGATGAAGGATCGTGGGTAAATCCAAGATGGTGGCCACCTGGGGTACTTTTTGTCATTTTTCTTCAAAATGTCTGTTTTCCGCTATGAAAAGTGAGCAAAACTATTTTATTTTACATAACATTAATATTTACTAATTTATCACGCAGTTTCTGCGGAGAAATTGCATAAATAAAAAATTCGAAAAATTTGCCAAAAAATCGACCAAAAAATGCCGTTTTTTAAAATGACGTCACTGTGACGTTATCAAAGCGGCCATCTTGGATTCGTTTTACATTTTCTGGTAGAGCTTGACCCAAGGTATGGTATGTTTCAGGCCTCTAGCTCAAGGGGTAAGAAAAATAATTAGGGTTTGCCCTCCCCAGGATATGGACAGCTCACGAATAGCCCAGACCAGATAGGGTTAATGGTCCGACCTTAATGCGAACGCCATCCTTCCCGGGGAGACCCAATAGGTGCAGAAATGACAAAAATAGAAGGGCCAGGGACTTCAGCCTTAGTTGTGCATGACGTCGGCTCGAGAACGGATGCAGGCACCTACGCTCCCAGTACAGAAACCCGCCCCGAGCTGGTCCGGACCATTGTACTTGGTGCAGAATACAAGCGTCTAGTCCGTCATTCATAATTCAGCCGTGTCCATTAAAGAATATCCGCGTCCACAATCCAAAAACCTATTCCATATCCATATAACAGTACTAGCACCAAATTCAAAAAAGACAATCATAGTTTACATAAACAAGAGAGAAGCGGTCAACAGTTTTCAATGATGCCGACAAGACATCATGATGTTCCAAAAATATAAAATCCGTATCGTTGATCAGTATTCTTAATCAATAATAATCGTTCTAAAGTCGTTATCTAGAGAATGGTGTATCTCAGTCACGCTTTGATTGTGACTGTTCATATGAGCACCATGAGGATGTTGAAGTACATGAGTTCATACGGCCCCTAGCCCCGGGTTAAGCGGAATTAGACACAAGTTACGAAACGTAACGCCATAGATCTTGCACGCTACGTTCATATTTTGCTATCAGCATGCGATATATATCGCCAAATTTGAGAAACTTTGTGGGGAGGCGCTTGGAGGAATAGCCCTGTTTTATAAGTTTCTGCAACAATGTTTTGTGACGTTGACTGAAATCGTCACAATTAACACAGGATCTAGCAAATGCTACTAGGCGAGATATGTATACACCATATGCAGGTCCCACTGGAATATTACTGTCCAGAAAAGGATAGTTTACGATGTCGAAATTGTAATCATCTCTTTTGTCATAAAGTCGACGAGAGAGAATGCCCGCTTCATTTTTGTAGATATAAAGATCTAAATATGATGTGCCTGTAGGGCTATTCGTAGTTTCCTTCAAATCCAGTGAAGGTGGATATATATCCTTCACTGCGTCATTTATATAGCGATTATCCACAGCGAGAAGATCGTCTATATAGCGTTTGGTGAATGAGAAGGACCGGGCTTTGAATGGATCGGTTTTTGAAAGCGCCTGCATATAGTCATATTCATAAGAGAACAGATACAGGTCAGCCAACAGGGGTGCGCAACTAGTACCCATTGGAACACCTATATGCTGCTGATATATTGTGTTGCCAAATTTCACATTGATATTTTTAATGAGAAATTCAAACAACTCTATAAACAAAGAAAGATCCCATGAATGATATATCTTGCATGTAGTAGAGGTAAAGAATGCTTTATGGCTTCCGACATTAATATATCTACGATCAGTTTTCTTGAACACAGATACTATTAATGAACTTAGACGGTCAATAAGGTCCTGATGAGGATTGTAGTATAGAGAGTCGAGAAATCCCATGTGGATACATGTCTGTACGGTATGTGACCTTTAGCATCAAGTTCCTCCGCAAGACATTTTGAGTTTTTTAATATCCACATATATTCAACGCCAGAGTTTTTAGAAATAGTGGCGCAATACCTTTCCCAAAATGCTTTTACCTCCTGAAGGGCCCTCGTCAACAGGGCTGAAAGAAGCTTGGTGGTGCAGCTTCTAGAACCAGCTATGAATCTAGCTTTGAATGGTGATTTATGCATTTTGGGAGTCCAGTATACTATTGGTATGTCGTTTTGATTGGTTGGAAGACAAATACCTCTTTCCCTGAGAAACGTTTTGTGATTGTTAAATAAATCTTCCAGAGTAACTGAAGTTTGGGAGTAAGTAGACGTATTTGATGATGATAGGTCTACACTCAATTCTTTAACCAGCACCTGGTAATGGTAATATTTACATATGATATTATATTATTTGGAGCTTTGTCTGCTGGGACAATGACGAATTTACAAGAACTTCTTGCGAATTGAGGTTTCTCAGTACTTGTTTTGCTTGGGGAAGAGTACTTCTGTCAATATGGCGGATTGTTTCAACGACCTTGCTGTTGGTGAGGCCCAGCCAATCAGTGAGTATTGTAGGTTCAACTTTTTCTCGCTTCGATCAATCAATAACGTACTGTTCCAACCCGATCTTCTATGCTGTCTCTGTGAAATCGGACATAGCGCCTTTTAGGGCAACATTTCACTGACTCCCGCCCAGAAGATCAAGTTACAGCGGCATAAGACGTAACTGTACCCTGGCGAAAAAAAAGTCTCCCAAGCCAAGAAGCAAAATGTCTTACAAGAAGGCGGGTTTCTCGGTGCCATCTTAGCTCCCTTAGCCGCTTCGGTGCTAGGACCCGTATTGGGGGAACATTGGGTCGATGTTAGAGCATATAAAAGTAGCCCTGGTCGAACCACGTATTCTACAAACTCTGAAATCTCTGTACCCGAAGTTGTTCGATGAGGACATGAACCAGGAAACGGCAGGATTTACGTGACAGTGACAAAGTGGCAAAACGTACAATCTTGTGCCCCAGCGGTACATCAAGTTTATGGGACAATACAAGACAACTTCGACTGTATCATCCACACCATCAGCCCCACAACTTGTATCTGCCTGACAGCCGCCGATACCAGGCGTACCACCATCAGCGCCGCAGTGGATAGCTAGACGAAGTCATGAAGAGCTAGTATACGGTCTCGTTCCACAGGACGGGTGGGTTGCTGATGGAGCAGAGGAAAGACAATCCTATAAGCATGTCCTGGAACGGTGAAGATTAACTCCTGGTTCAGAAGCGGCGCCCTCATGTGGATTAGGTGAATATGATATTATGCGTCAACGCAGGTCAAAATCAGCCTTGCAAAGATGGCAGGAGTTTGCACAAGGGTTGAAAGACATGCACATACCACAAGAAATGATCGATCGAGGTCTGTAATTACAAGCGTCTGGTCCGTCATTCATAATTCAGCCGTCGTCCATTAGAGAATATCCGCGTCCATAATCCAAAGACCTATTCCATATAACAGTATTAGCACCAAATTCAAAAAGACAATCATAGTATACATAAACATAGGCTTGTTTCTCGCAAGAGAGAAGTGGTCAACAGTTTTCAATGATGGTTCAGAACCGGCGCCCTCATGTGGATTAGGTGAATATGATATTATGCGTCAACGCAGGTCAAAATCAGCCTTGCAAGGATGGCAGGAGTTTGCACAAGGGTTGAAACACACTCCCACTCACAAGCCTGTCACGACGCCGACCACAAATTCTCGATGCACTGGACGACTTTTAAAAATTACCTCACACTACCTAATAACAGCTCAGTCAAGCTGTTCGAGGGCAAAACCTTACTCCATCACCTCACGCAACTGGCATCTCTCTGGACGATAGAAATGTAGCCTGTAGACGATAGAATATCTAGTACCCGTATACGGAGTACAACCGTCAACGATGTGGCAAGAAGTCCTATAAGAGAGCACGACATACCTTTACGCTCCCTGAAGGTCAATACCTCACACCCGCTACGTTCATATTGACCTTGCACGATGTTATGGAGAATCGGACCAAACCACTTCCGTTCATCAATGGGATGGACATGACGTACAAGAACACAATCAAAAGTTCCAGTTGATCCTGGGAACTAGCGTGTAACAATATCCGACGTTGCAGTAGCTGTTGGGATTGTTGCTCCAGAGCTACGTCGGACGTGCATTCCAGCGGACAGCAACCATGGTGGACCTCGATGCCGGGTTACACGGCCTGTATCTATTCACTCTTGATCAATCACGTGATCTATCTACTGGTCCGACATCCGCACTAGCAAAACCAAGATAAGAGATGACACCGGGCGATCGATCGCATTCGAACGTGGAAAAGTCGCGATGACACTTCTTGTTTGACAGGTCAGATGAATGCAGGGACGGCGGAACAGGGAGGCTGGGAGGCCATGGCCCCGCCAATATTCTCACCAAAAAATAAAAAAATAAATAAAACCCGACAAAAAAAACAAAACAAAAAAACTAATGGCAGAGACAGATAAAAAAAACCCCGATAGACTAAAGCGAAAAACCTGTATCGAATGCAGATTTTACTTTCCAATAAGCATGAGTGGCATCCTTGCTCATTCCATCATCTCAATCAAGTCATGGTTCGTCTATCAAATTCGAGCCATGACGGATAGCTTGTACACCGCAACGAATATCGGAAATATTCGTGAGCTTATGACCTCTCCGTACATGCTCATATTTGAACGAATTAAGCGCCAGGCAATGTCTCCATCTGGTTGCTTTGAAGTCAGATGTTTGTAGGCTATTCGGGATTTTTTTATATTTAAGATACGCCTCATGTTTCCTCTTAGACATCAAAGAGTTTGACCTTCACCTTCTTCTCTACATAAACTGGAACTTCATCTAATTATTTATATCCAATTATTTTTAGGATGACACTTTCTCAGTAAAGCACAAATACTAGTGCTGGATGGGTCAGTCCCGTGCGGGACTCAAACCCGCGTCCTCAGAGTTTGGCACCAAATCGCCAGCAGTAAATGCAAGCGGCCTAGACCACTCGGCCACCTCAGCTTCCACAACAGAGGAAGTTCGGAGATTGGAGTTTAGATTACGTACATTTACTACCCCTCTGATAGACATATAATTGCACAGCTCCTAAAGCCGATATTATATATATACCAATGCCATTTAGAAAGTAGATAACATTTATATCCAAATTATTTTTAGGATGACACTTTCTCAGTAAAGTACAAATACTAGTGCTGGATGGGTCAGTCTCGTGCGAGACTCGAACCCGCGTCCTCAGAGTTTGGCACCAAATCGCCAGCAGTAATTATATATATACTAATGCCATTTAGAAAGTAGATAACATTTATATCAAGAAAGTAGATAACATTTATATAAAAAAAAACGGACTTTACACCTGGTGAGTCATAGAAATGGGAATGTTGTTGTTGTTGTTGTTGTTGAGAGAGTGAAGTCTCTCAATTTCAGGGAAGTAAAAATCAGGGAAAGTAGTGCAGTTGTCCCTTAGTAGTAGAGAAAGCAGAACCTAGTATATATGCCTTATAACTTTGTGGAGAGTTTTACAGTAACGCCTGATCGTAATGCCTCAACGCACTATCTTAACGTCTTAACATTTATGTCCTCAGGCAGAAATGTCTGTGCAACGATATGTACAAACCACGAATATAAATAAATTGGTGTTGGTTTTGCTGTTGACGTACGGATGTAAAAATATAATCTGCGATAAACTATAGCTTGTTGTAGGTCATGTGTTTGTATTATAAGCTTTTGGTTTCACCCAAAATTACACCTTGTTCGTAGATCTAGATCTAGGCCGTAAATCTTGACTAAATGAATGATATCTGGCAGTTCAGACAATCGCAGTTTCACCGTTTGCATCGGAAAAATTCCTTACGCATCCCCTCCCCTTTTTAACGAACTTTGGATGACGCAATTCATCACGCGGACGTCAGCGAAATAACTTGATTGGTTTGATTTTGCCACTACGCCGTAGATTTCATGATCTACGGTACCACTCCGTGGTAAATGTTTATTTTCTAATAAATAACCGATCATCTTTTTACGAAATTTAATATCTTCAAAGCCCAATAAATAAGCTTGTTACAGATGAAAATTTTATACATATTTTTCTTGTCGTAAACTAAATTCTCATCCTCTCCCAGAACGTCATGAATGTCTGATGGAGCTTGCTAAATTCTATGAAAGTTCTGCCCTGCTGTAAGTGCCGTTTTCACGGAAAAACGTTGTTGTTGATGTTGTTGTGGACCGCACTAAATATCTCCGCGCGGATT
>JAVTVY010057425.1:0-31143 GCA_036873755.1 Hanleya hanleyi | reverse complement strand
CAAATTTGACGATACATATCGCATGCTGATAGCAAAATACGAACGTAGCGTACAAGATCTATGGCGCTACGTTTCGTAACTTGTGTCTAATTCCGCTTAACCCGGGGCTAGGGGCCGTATGAACCCATGTACGTCAAGATCCTCATGGTACTGATATGAACAGTCACAATCAAAGCGTGACTGAGATACATCATTCTTTAGATGACGACCTTACAACGAATATTATGGATTAAGAATACTTATCAGCTATACGGATTTGATATTTTTGGAACATCATGATGTCTTGCCGGCATCATTGAAAACTGTTGACCGCTTCTCTCTTGCAGGAAACAAGCCTATGTTTATGTATACTATGATTGTCTTTTTGAATTTGGTGCTAATACTGCTAATACTGTTATGTGGAAAATGGAATAGGTCTTTGGATTATGGACGCGGATATTCTCTAATGGACGACGGTTGGATTATGAATGACGGACTAGACGCTTGTAATGGTAACCTTGTTGGATTGTAGAATGTGGACCTTAAAATACGCTGATGAAGGGACCAAATATAGAAAGCCGAGGAGTATTAATCTAAATGAGTGACCAATAGATAACCCTTATCGCATTTCAAAAGTACGTTGTTGAATGATCGAAACGAGAAAAATAGATCGTACAGTATTTAGTCTACAGGCCTATCTACCAAATTTTAATTTTGTGGTAATTTTTCTCCATTCTTGGCAACAAGACTAAGGTAGCCAATTTGGATTTCAAAAGGCTGCCATTTGAAACATATTTTCGCCTATATGTGAATACATAAACGAGATAGGATCATTATTCTAGCGGCTACACCCACATTTTCAGGGTCAGTGCATCATCTGTGGCACTGTGGGCGTCTTAAATGATCGGCCATAATGTATTTCAAGATGGCCGCCATGTGAAAGCTAGTTTTGTCAATATTTCGCTACCAAAACGTGTGGTAAACTTTATTACAGTGGCCAGTTCACATTGTCAGGGTCAGAAATTCGGATGGTGACACCATAGACGTTTTAACAACAAGTAATTGTGGTCATTCTACAATCCAAGATGACCACCATCTGAATCTAAATTTACCTGATTACGGAGTATCAGCTTTAATACCGTAACTGAACCCTCATTTTTGGGGCCTTGGTATAAGATAGCGCCACCATAGCTTCCTAATCCCCAACACTGTGAATTGCCTCTTAACTCGACACCATCTAAGACTCGGTTTTGTCCATAACGGGTTATGGGTCACAAGCTTCTAGTCTACAAGCTAGTCCCATCAGACCACTATTCAATTTTCTACTTTTATACACTTGTGGATCTTTGGCCAGGGCTGTCGATATTGCCATTTTAATCACTAAAATCTAGGGTCTAGGCTAGGCTCATGTTGAATTTCAAAATGGGCATTATGTTTAAACTATTCAAGTCAGTATTTCCTTTATCTTAACACGTTATAGCGTTAATACATGGGCTACATCTACGAGTTTTCCGAGCCAAAGCTCCAACATTTTGTAACGACCCCTGTGCATCCTGTGACTAACTCTCCGACTGGTTGGATCTTGCAGACCTGGGGCCGATTTCATGAAACCTCACTTGGGGCAATTTTCGCACTTGAAAGTTCAAGTGCACTTGAAAACCTCCCTTGACTTCAGTTTTTGCTTTTCATGAAAGTTCACTTGAACCCGAAATCGCACTTGAGTTCAAGTGTGGTCGGACCTCCCTTGAAAACCGCATTTGAAATAAAAACGTACTTGAAATGATCAATACGAAGGGAGATGTCGAAAAATAAGTTTTTTTCATGTGCCCATGCATCATAATGCGCGTATGGGCATTGTTCTTCATCTCATAGACCCAAAAACGGCACAGACATATTTATTTGACACCTGAAATTCTACCGATCGGCTCCTACTCATAAAGTATTTTGAGCATACACTTGATTTTGCGGGGGTACTATTTATTACCAAACCGCACAAAAGAGTTCCAAAAAGATCACGTCAAATGTCACTTGACCAAGTGCGGCCAAAAACGTTTGGTGAAACACAACTTGAGATTTTTTTGAAGTGCACTTGGTCAAGTGCAAAAATCTCCCTTAGAAAACAGAAGTCAAGTGAGGTTTCATGAAATCGGCCCATGGTCTCGAGCAATATAATATATATACGTAAATATTTCTATTACCAACTGCTGTTAAGGAGTGAAGTGAAGTTATTCCACCTGCTTCTGTATCGACTTGAATTACTCTTTGTCGAAGGTTTATCAAACAAGCACAAACAAGTTTTCAAGGAAAGAGGTATTTCCCTCCCTACTATTCATAACGATATTAAGAAGCTCCATGCAAAGCTAGAGTTATAGCTGGTTCCAGAAGTTGCACAACCACTCTGATAACAAGAGTCCTGTAGGCAGATAAATCAGATAAATCATTTTTAAATATTCAGATGTCAAACATATGGATACCTAAAACTTTAATAAGTCTGAGAGCAGAGCTAGATGACAAAAGGACACATATTGTATAGATATGTATCTACTTGTGATTCCGGACTCTCTTTACGACTATTGCTCATCAGAATCTTGTTGAACCCCTTAGTCCATTAACAATATAGATGTTCATTAAAATTGGCCACAGGTGTATTGATGTCAGAAGCCACCAATCTTTCTTCATTTCTGTTACACAAAAAAGACGTCGTTTTTGTTTCTTTGTATAGAATTGATTGATTGTCTCATTAACAATGTTTATGTGAAATTCGATATTGTTAATGCACTAAGGTGTTATTTTAAAATCCAAGATGGCGGCCAACTATAGATTCTCAAGCCGGACTCCCCCTCTAAAAATGAATAATATGTGTTTCTCTGTCACTTTGCAAAGTTTTATGCTTTTATCACAAAGTGCACAATCGATCCAGTTTTTGTTACATATCTGCCGGACTACGTGGAGTATTTTGACGACCCCGGAAGCTATCTAGGAGAATGGGCATATCTGTTCAGAGATGTCATCTTGATCACGCCTCCCATCAGAGAGCAGTGTGCATTACAACGACCTACTGGTGACAACAACATCACACAGGTAATGTCAAAAAGAAATTGTACCTGACACTAATATGAAATAAAACTTTGAAGTCTTTAAATATTGGCAAATTGTCTAGCTCATTAATCAGGCCAGGCGTTCGAATTACCAGAAAATAATGGTTCTAGACCAGGGAAGACATACCATTACTGTTTACTGCAGGAATTACTACATCAAAAACATCCAAAAGTGCACGCTGCAGGCGTCAGATCCGACTGTCCACATTCAACTGTCGTTCACAATAATCCAGAGATCATTACAGTACGACATTTAGCATCAATTCTAAGTATGCATTGAGTAAAAATAAAAAATAAAATGAAACACCAGATGGTTTCATGCAAAAGAGGATTGGTCAACAGTTTTCAATGATGACAGCCAGACATCAAGATGTTCTTAACATAAAATCAGTATTCAGAATCTAAATAAGTTTCCAAGTTGTTATCTGGAGTACAATGTATCTCAGTCACGCTTTGATTGTGTCTGTTCTTTTGAACATCATGTAATGCTAAACGACCCCTGGCCTCGGGTTAAGCGGAGTTAGACACAACTTACGAGACGTAGCACCAGGATCATGCACACGCTACGATCGTATTTTCCCGTCATGATGCGATATTCATCCCAGATTTGAAAAACTTTTAATGGGGGCATTTGGCGGTTTAGACTTGTGTGACAAATTTCGAAAATAATATTCTTTGGCCTTGATTGAAGACGCCACATTTTGCGCAGGATCTAGCAAAAATGGGTAGAGACCCAGTCATAATTGTAATCACCCCCCTCGTCGTAGAGTGAGCTTGTGCGAAAGCCATTTTCGTTCTTGTAAAAGAATAGGTCAACCAATGCTTTTCATATGCCACCAGTCAGAGAGTTTCAGCTGCAAATTTTTGAAAAGTTCGTGATATAAAGTATAGTATAGTATTAGTATAGAATAAATTTTCATCAAATATATTGCTATATTTGTTTTGAAACATCATGACGTCATCACTATGGTTACAATAGAAATATCATATCACATATATATATATATCGAATTGACCAGGTTATGTTGCCGAGATCTTCCTCGAAGTTATTAGAGTTAGCAATTATTCGTGATCCGTGATAGATGATTTTGTCATGCATGTCAGTTGACTGTGCCACAACTGCTTCATCGTTGAAGAAATGTTATTCTGAGTTCCATTACCAGATTCATATTTAACAGTTACTCCGAAAATTGAATAAGCTCATATCAGTAATCCATGTCATATTTGTTGACCACAATTTCTCTCACAATCGAACTTAGTTGCATGGTAGAGATGATTATTCATAATGTTGTGGCCAAAGCGTCACAGTTTGAAGCATTGACTGGGGATGAGGCTGGTACTCTGGTTGCCTTTCTTGCCAGCCGAGTCGCCAAAAGTGTGATTGAAATCCAAAGTTCCAGTACTGGCATACAAAACTGCAGGTTGCACTACTAGTTTTTGTGTTTGCATCATTTGTATGGCTGATTCTGGCATGGGATTTCAACGACAAACTGAATCTATGAATATTACACTCGAATATATCAAATACAGGCATGACTACATATTTCAATAGCTTGTCAATTAGAATTGTGTCATCCTCAAATCATAATGCTATTGTCCATAAATGGCGATAGAACACAAAGGAAAAACTATTTAAGTCAATATCTCCTTTATCTTTACACGTTATAGCGTTGAGTACGTTTTCTAACTAAAAAAAAGATAGAAATTACATGCTCATTCTTGGCGAAAGCATTCTTGATTCTTGATGACTGTAATCTAACTAAATGACCAATGATACTTCTGTTTTTACGGAAACTAGCTTGGACATCTGTGAGTTTCTTTTTGGTTCCCAGGTACCAAACTATGCGATCATTAATCAAACGTTCCGTTGTTTTACAAACACAACTCGTCAATGCAATCGGACGATGATCTGTGTGATCGCGGTCAGGTTTTGGAACCGGTATAACAATAGCATTATGCCATGACGGTGGGAAATTCCCATCCGGCCAAACTCTGTTAAATATTAAAGGTTTCAAGAGAAGATTCTGGCAAATGATTGAAGAGTTGATAAGAAATCACAGGGCCGGCAGTAGAATCGTTAGCTTTCCCAGGAGAAGTATGAAGCACATCAATTGAAAACCTGTCGTTATAATCTTCATTATTAGGAGCGGTAAACTCAATTTTCTTCTTTTCTTCCATTTATTTTAACTTTTGAGACTTACATTCATAATTATCTGACGATGGGTTTTTACCGATTGTTTCGCCAAGCTTATAAGTAATATTTGCCTTGTTAGTTATCAATTGATCTCCATCCTTAAAAGATGATGAACATTGGACTTCGATCTTCAACATTGGACTTCTCTGGATAATATTCCAAACTTTGGTCATTGGTGTACGTTTATTGATCTTAGAAACATAATTTTTCCAGGAATCACGCTTGTTCTGTTTGATGGTCCCACGGGCTATAGCTCTGGTTATTCTTACATCTTTCAAATTATCACAAGTAGGATGGCGACGGAAACACCCTTCGACTTTTTTCCTGCATTTTCTAGCCTCTTTACGATCGCCATTGAACAATTTTTTTGTTTAATATTTGTAAATTGGAGTGATATGCAAGAGGTAGGGAAAGTTAATCACGTTTGTCGTCTAAAAAGCAACCGTATGACTGCAGGAAATCTTCCCTCAGCACCTCAAATTCAAACCCGAGAATACAGTGGATTGTCGGAATTAGCCTTAGTTTCTCAGCCGCGCTTTTATTGCGGCTATTCATATTCATCTTCAATCGTACAAAATCGCGATGGGGGTCTTCTTATGATATAAAATAATTGAACGTGAAAGATGTTGACCATTTCCGTAAAGTCGTTCATATCCAGTTCTATCCACCGTATTCAGCGCCATGTAATACAAATAACCTGGTTCCAAACGATAGCTGTGAAGAATCTTACCTGTCACGTTGCACATCGCAATGATGATAATGCACGCGAAAAGGGCCACCAATTCAGGATAGGTGCGACGATGTAACTGTAGGACGTTTTTGGTAGACATTAGTTCTGTTCCAACCAAGGTCGTCCGATATCCATTTTTGTCTCCTGCCGCAACGCGGCCGGGGACTTATGGTTCTTGCTTCTTTGTGTCCGTGGACGTCCGTGCATGTCTGTTTGAAGCGATAACTTGCAAATGCTTTGTAGGATTCTTCTGGAATTCGGCATACTCATTTCTTGCGACAAGACGCCAGTTGGTATTGCATTTCACCAACTTCCGCCTGAAGGTGGCGCCACCGGGTAAAAATGAGTTTTGCTTCTTTGTGTCCATGGAAACCCGTTAAAATTTTTCGCAAGCGATAACGTACAAACGCTTTGTCGGATTCTCCCGAAATTCGGCATACGCATTCCTTGTGACAAGACACCGGCTCAGCCGCTGCTATTGCATTTCAGCAACATCTGCATGAAGGTGTCGCCACTGGGTCTCGCTTCTTCATGTCCATCCCTGTCCGTGGATGTCATTTCAAATTCTTTGCAAGTGGTAACTTCTACACGCTTTGTTGGATTCTCTTGAAATTGCGACAAGACGCCAGCTGCTACTGCATTTCAGCAACATCTGCTTGAAGGTGGTGCCGCTGAGTTTCGCTTCTTCGTGTTCGTTCCAGTTGAAATGAGTCTTGCTCTCTTTGTATCCGTGGATGTCTGTTCAAATTCTTCACAGGCGTATCAGGCATATACACTCCTTGTGACCAGACTTGTGTTGGTATTGCGTTTTAGCAAGATCCACCTGAAGGTGGCGCCACTGGGTCTTGTTCCAATCTTCTGTGCATGCCCGTGGTTTCCATTCAAATTCTTCACAAGCTATAACTTCCATATGCTTTGTCTAATTAGGGATGCCTTATGTGTTTGTCATCTTCTTCTTTCTTCCGCTTCTTCGCTTCCGCTTCCGCTCACTTTCCTTTTCCGTCGGATAACTTTTGGATGCCTTTGTCAATCAACTTCAAATTTGTTGTGGACATTGGTCCTGGTTAGTGGAAGACACCTATTGTTTTCAGCGCTGTCCGAAACTGAAAACTGGGTTTTTATATACAAATCTCGTTATATGCAAATTTCCCTTTTGTTCAATCTTTTCCGTCGCATAGCTTCCGAATGCCTTCGTCAATCAACTTCTAATTTGCTGTTTATATTGCTCCTATCTAGGGGAAAACACCTACTATTTTTAAGCTCTGTCCAAGACTGGATACTTGTGTTTTATCTACATTTGTTATTGTATGCAAATCTCCTTATATGCAAATTTCCCTTTTGTTCAATCTTCTTCGTCGGACGGCTTCTGAATGCCTTCGTCAATCAACTTTAATGTGTTGTTCCTATTGCTTCTGTCCAGGGGAAGACACCTATATGTATTGTTTTCGAGCTCTGTCTGCGACTGGATATTTGTGTTTTATCTACATTTTCTGTTATATGCAAATATGGCATGCATATATGGCAAAGTGGCTGTCTCTGTTTGGGTACCAATTCCATATTCTCATTTGCATAGATAACACACCAGTAATTGGTTCACAGTTATGACTGTCAAAATAGTCTGAAGCCATTTGCATCTGAAGTACATTAAGTTCCTGGTAAAATTTGCATATAACAGAAAATGTACTGAGATAACACTGACATAGATACACTAATTCAAGAACATCTCAGTGCCAAATCTAGGTAGGAGGTACAGGTAACAAGACCATGTGGTAGATTTTTTGTGCTGATCCACCTATAGTTGGCGACACCTGGGAGCAATGTTATATTTAATTTCCGGACAATAATTCCCTGAAATATTGAACATGTTTTATTGAGCCCTTGGCTTTAACTGTGGAAAGCTTAATACAGGGATCTAAATGATATCTGTGGGCGACCATGTCCCTGTTCTTGTCCGTGTCCAAGAAAGTTGTTTTGGACAACAGCTTCTCGGCCCCATACTATGTCTCCTGAACTAAGCCCGCCCGCCCGTTCCGGCGGCGCAGCGCCGCCGGATATCTGAATTCAGCTGCCATCTTGATATTGGACGAGTAACAGATTTTTCTAGAGCCATACTCCGCAGACGTGCCGTGGAGTGACGTGCTGTGACGTGCCAACTAGTTTCATATCGTAAAACGACAGGATTGTATCACCCGTTCGTGGTTAACACATTAATATTAATTCTGTTATAATAAATTCATCGAATAAATGTCCTTTAGTACTATTTTCATGGCTGAGAGACCAAATCGATGACAATACATGATCAAGTTATTTACCTGTAAGTCTGCAGCAAAATGTGTGAGATTGAACTGCGAGTTACTAAAAACTCGAAACAGTAAAACACGCGGATCGGACTGATGTGTAGAGAAAGTTGATCTAGGCTTAATTTACAATGACGCACATCAATAAATCAATGTCACAGCGCGAACTCTTACATCAGGCGACTTAAAGTGACTTAATACGTCACCCAGACAACATTACTTTTAAAGTCATAGTTCGACATGCAGTTCATGTGGACATTTTGCCAGCAAGCACTTAACTTCCGGCTAACCCCACACTTTCCAGATGGGTCCTTGCGCGAACTACATTAGTCAAACCTTTAATGAAAACAAACAAATCGACGCTTTTTTCAACCATAATGGTGCATCGTGACCTGTATTCACCAGTTGCACACGTAATCGGCTTGTAATACGCAGATTATAAGCTACAAACGTTTCCGCCGGCATTGATGCATCTGCATCAATAAGTTTTCTTGTAAATCGCAAGAGATTATATGGTGCTACACTTATTCAACCTATGCACTACCCTCGGGAGGATGTCCCCACCCCTGGAGCACCAAATGTTACACAGCTTCTCAGTCTCATGTGATACTAACCTAAGGTATGAGATGCAGTGTACATTGTTTATACACACACACACACACATGCCGAATCACCTACAATATATTCCTTTATAGTAATTACTAATAGGTTGATGACATTATCAAATAAATGGCGGGGGTTCCCGAAATGCTGAACCGCTGTTAGTTTTGAATTTCATGTTGCTTTAAATGAAGGACACCATTTTCTTAAATTTTGCTGTTCAGTCCTTCTATTCCACATCATATGATTTACCTTAAAGCTTTTGCATGAATCAAATTTTATTTCAGAAGTATAATCTGAAATGCCGAATCCTTTTTTTGTTTCGTGTCATCTTAAATGAAGGGCAACATTTCCTTCAATTTTGCTGTCAAATAATTGTATTGCACATCATATGATTTACCCTAAAGCTTTTGCTCGAACCATATTTTATCTCAGAAGTATAATCTGAAATGCCGAACCCCCCACCTTT
The DNA here is from genome assembly GCA_036873755.1 of Hanleya hanleyi. Classification (NCBI taxonomy): domain Eukaryota; kingdom Metazoa; phylum Mollusca; class Polyplacophora; order Lepidopleurida; family Hanleyidae; genus Hanleya; species Hanleya hanleyi. The sequence continues at coordinate 21,776 of JAVTVY010057425.1, read as the reverse complement.
GTTTGAAGCGTCAAGTGGAAGTAATATCTGAAAAGACATAAGGGTGATGATCTCAAATTCAGCTGGGAAAACTGCAACGTATTTGAATTTCGTGTCATCTTAAATGAAAGACAACATTTCCTTCAATTTTGCTATCAAATAATTGTAATCCACATCATGATTTACCCTAAAGCTTCTGCACGAACCATTTGTGTTCACACATGTAACTTACTATATGTTCCTAAAGTTTGGGTGCACACTGTGCATATGATCAATTTCCTTAATTGAATTGAATTCAACCTTGTGGTTCTTCAGACTGACAGATGATGGCATGCAGTTGTCAGTGTGGTTGTTTCATGTACAGGAAGCTTTCTATGGCTTTCATGTCGGCACACCTTCCACTACCCTCAAGGACAGCATGTCCCCACCCCAGGGCGCCAAGCCGCACCCTCTATATCCCGACCCTCATATATTGTGTTTGAGCATATATATCTCCAATATATCTTGACAGAAAGTTGAAATTTATGTGTAGATCTTGCTTGGAATTTTTTTTTCGTGCCAATCCGCCTCTGGGTGGCGCCACCTGGGGGTCAAATTGCATCTCCAGACAATAACATTTGGAAATCTTAAGGATTCTTTCCAAATTTGGTGTGTGGGTACCTTGCCTCAAGATCTGGCTTGAGAATGTTTTTCGTGCTGATTCGTGAGGTGTGTAGGGGGCACCACCTGAACCCTAAGTTAAGTGTTTCCAGACAATAAAAACCTGGACCGATTCATTCGAAATTTGATGTGTATGTACCTCGCTTCAATTTCTCGTTTGGCATTGTTTTTCATTCCGATCCACATATAGATGGCGCCACCTGGGGTAAAATTTTAAATTATGTTTACGAACAATAACTTTTTAAAACTTGAATGAATTCGTTCCAAGTTTGGTATATGAATTCATGTACCTTACCTGAAGGTTTTGCTTTGGATAGTTTTTCTTGTCATTCTGCTCATAGGTGGCGCCACCTGTAGGCCAAGTTAACATTTTCTATTTCCAATGTCAAGGGATCTTGCCTCAAGATCTCGGTTGGGATTATTTTCTATGCCTATCTGCCTGTACATGGCGTTATCTGTGGGCCGAGGTAAAATTGTATTTCCGGACAGTAACTGTTGAACCTGAACGGATTCTTTTAAATTCGGTATGTGGGTACCTTTCCTCAAGGTATCATATAGAGCCATGTTTTTTACGTTTTTATTTTCTTCACAAATAATGAATATTTCCTTTACTAAAGACGCAAATGGGATGCCTCCTCGATCGTATTCGATCGACTGTATCTACATGTAGTTTCTTCAATATTTGGCATGCATTCTTTGTGACAAGATGTTGATTGGTATTGCGTTTCAGAAAGATCTGATTCTAGGTGGCGCTACTAGGGTTCTTTTCGTTCGTTTGTGCTGCAAGCGATAACTTGGAAATGCTTTGAAACGTCGCTCGAAATTTGGTTTCCGGACAATAACTTGAGAATTGCTCATCAAATTCTTCCCAAATTAGGCGTGCATATACATTGTACCTTGCCATGAGATGTTGCTTGGGATTGCGTTATCCACTTCTGCTTAGAAGGTGACGCCACCTGATGACAAAATCTGAAATTTGTTTTTGGCCAATGTTTTTGGCTAAGAATTGCATGCTCATCGGATTCTTCTCATCTGTACAGGTGGCGACACCTGGTGGCAAAATTAAATTTTGGTTTCCGGTTAATAGGTTGAGGATGCATTCAGCTTTGGTTTGCAGATAATATGCTTTGAGATGTCACTTGGGGTTGCTTCTCGGTTACATAATTTCAATGCTTCACTGCATGGAAACTGTATTACAGAAGCAATCAACGTTCAGTCAACCGTTCTGAGTTGATCTTAAAACTTCGAAAGGCACCTGGTGGCGAAATACCAAATTGGTTTCTGGGTAATAACTTGAGAACCGCTCGTTAGATTCTTCTTAACTTTCGTATGAATATACCATGACATATGATGTCGCTTGGGATTGCGTTTCACCCACTTGCGCCTACAGGTAGCACCACCTCGTGTCAAAATCTGAATTTGATTTTGCTCATCGGATTCTTCTTCAATTTGGTATGCAGATACCATGCCATGATATGTCCCTTGGGATTGTGTTTCGCCTGCTTCTGCATACTGGTGGCGACACCTGGTGGGAAAATCTGAAATTTGTTTCTGGCAATAATTTGACAACTGCTCATCGGATTCTTCTCAAATTTGGCATTCATATGCCGCTTGGGATTGTGTTTCGCACACTTGTGTCTACAAATCTCAATTTGGTTTCCGGGCAATAACTTGAAGACCCCTCTTCAGATTCTTCCCAAAGTTCGTATGCTGATACATGTACCATGCCATGAGATGATGCTTTGGATTGCGTTTCGCCCACTTGCACCTACAGGTGGCGATACCTGGTGGCAAATTGAAATTTTGGTTTTCGGGCAATAGGTTGAGGATGCCTTTAGCTTCTCGTCAAATTTGGTTTGCAGATAATATGCCTTGAGATGTCACTTGAGGTTGCTTCTCGGTTACATAATTTCCATGCTTCACTGCATGGAAACTATATTACAGAAGCAATCAACGTTCAGTAAACTTTTCTGAGTTGATCTTAAAACTTGGGAAGGCAGAAAGACCCTTCCGCATCCAACGCCTATGAAGTAGCAGTTGCCTCCCTGAATGTATATCCCCTGAGACCAACAATGCTAAAAAATATTGCTGCCATTTTGGCGGGGGACATAGCATCCTCTGGCTGCATGTCCATGATACAATCAGTTGAATCGGCATTTACAATCCGAACCTTTGTATGAATAAGCCAGTCGACGAAATATTTTGTGTCACAATTACACAACAAAGGGTTACCTTTCAATGAGCTGTTTACGTTATTGTGTTTTGAAATTCCGTCAAAATCCCCCAAGAGTGCGCCGGGCAGGGAAGACAACCTATTCATGTTAGATCAAACCATGGCATATGGTGGAACTGGGAAATTCCACTGTTCCATGAAGTGAACAAATGTTCTGGTAAGTCACTAACTTTCAGGTCAAGCAAATCAGAGAACAGCACCGGTGTAATTTCTTCCATATGATCTTGATAGTCCATAATCGCAGGTCCACTTTCTGCGTCGAAACTCAACCCACGGTAAAGAATAAATTCATACTGATTTTTTGTTAGACCATACATAAACGCATCCTTCTATGGTGGAGGGGGATCAGTCTGAAACATGGGTAGGTAATTTTCTAGAGGCTAGAGCGTATCAGGCAACTTGTCAAAAAACCCGAAAATTAGGGGATAAGCGTAACATAAGAAGTAGTATAAGGGAAAATTGTGGTCTGTTGACCTCAAAATTTTGCATATGACCTCTGTGACGTCATTTCCGTTCCGGTCAAGTGACCGGAAGTGACCTTTGACCCCTGCGCATGCGCACAATACCGGACAAAAATAGTGCGCATGGGGTCAATGTTCACTTCCGGTCATGTGACCGGAACTAGAAATGACGTCACAGAGGTCATATGCAAAGTTTTTAGGTCAAGATACCTCAATTTTTCCTTTTGCTTGGAGCAGATCACGAAACCTGGCTATTAATACGAGGGTCAACGAGCGTGTGCGATATTTATCGCACGTCATTCTGCGTGAATCGGTTTTGTCTACGTGCTGATTGTGTGACGTCACAAATGTCATGCAAATTTCCAAGGTCAATGCGACCGAATTAGCTCTTTCAAGAGGCGTCTACGGGGCCCATTATGTGGCGTCACAAAGGTCCTATGCAAATTTGAAAAGATGTGTCTATATGCAATTTCGGAACTTGGGGGCATTTCCATAAACTGGTTAACTACGGTTTTCAAAAGAACCAAATCACATTGTTGTAATAAAAAACAGGTTTTATTTTCATTACTGAGAACACAAAGACAATGCATGGCAAATGTTATCGAAGCGGTCGTCATATACCTTGACAAGGACCTTCTGCTGTGCCATTTTGTTCATGGTTTATCAAAATGCAGGTAGGGAAAATAATTTGACAAATGATAGTTCCAAACGATCAAACTTCCTCTGTATTCAGTTAGCAATTCGCCATGTGGATGATTCGTACAGTATCTGTGTCGTACATTACACGGCTGTGTACGGGGTGAAAACCCCCGTACGGTGTAGTAAATTATAAAATGCATATATTTAAATATACCGATCTCACAATGTTGCCAGGTAAACACTAAATGTTATATATCACGTACTTTCCAACCCGAGTTCGCCAAAGCATGAGATGCTAAAAAAACATGTGAAACTTACATGTATCTATATCGTCCAAAGCAAGACCGGACGTTTTTTAAATTTTCCATGCGATCGAGCGACGAACAACTTTCAACAATTCGCAACTCGACCAATTGCGTTGTTATTTGAAGGCCATCACCAGAAATATGTATACTTCCTATGGATTGAAAAACTATTGACTCTATTTACAGTCACACACAAGGCGTTTTTTCGCATGTAAAAATCACTGTCTGTGAGATACTGTACCATTCACATAGCAAGTGAATACAGAGGAACTTTGGTCGTTTTGAAACTACTTTTTTTGTCAAATCATTTGAATACCTGCATTTGAAGATAAAATAGACAATGGACAAATTAAAAAATAAAAATAAAAAGAAAAGAAAAACATATCCTATATAGAGATGTATCCACAAAAAACCCGCTATATTGTGGTTACGCCATGCAGACCAGTTCGGAGGACTACTGATCCGTATTTTTGGAAGCATTCTGAAAACCCAACATCTTCCTTGTGGGCAGCAACAGTATTTAAAGCATACATGCAGAGCAAACTTTCCATATACAGGTGTACATGTAAATTTTGCCTAACAAAAATCTAATCATTGGAAAAGTATGAAGTCCAAACCACGACAATTTGGAAAAAACGGGTTTTGGAAGGGACGTTTTGAGGTCGAGATGGCCCAATAGTGGTCCGATTGTCCCGTATGAGGTCTTATTTTGAAGTTCTCGTAGGGTAGCGTCGGATTGGACTGGTGCCTAGTCCGGTTTCATCATTCTGTGCATGCGCAGTCTGGCCGTGGTATAGAAAGCAGACATTTTGAGGGTGCGTGGGGGTGTGTTTGAGGGACCATCCGTGCTCCTAATAGGCCGTGTGGGGTGTCAAAGTGAAGCTCTCGGGGTGTAGACCGCGACTTGAGGGATTTCCATGTTATATGTGACGTCATTGGTGACGTCATCAGTAGGAGTGGTAGAGAAAGCGGGCATTTTGGCAGTGCGTGGGGGTGTGTTTGGTGTAGAGGTGGACCATCCTTGGTCCGAATGCGTTGTGTGGGGTGTCAAAGTTAAGCCCTCGGCCCTCGGCATCAGTACGCGTAGTAGCGAAAGCGACCATTTTAGGGGTGTCATGGAGTGCGTTTGGAGGAGGTAAGGGCCCTTTTCCATCCGGCTACCTGGTAGAGTTTACCTGTGTGTGCGTGTGAGTGAGTGAGTTTGTGTGAACATTGTGCTTAGTTGGCCGTCTCTCTTTCGGAAGGCATGGAGGCTCTGAAGAGCCGTTCTTTTCTGTTACTGTAAGACAGAACTGTCATTGTCACAGCGTCAGTGTCAAAAGGGCAAAGACCATTGTGAGGCCAACGAGCCGTCGCTGGTTCAGGCGTGAGCGCTCGTGGTCCATAGCCCGGGCATCAAGGATGGCTTTCATAGCCCAGTAGTGGTGGGTGATAGCACATCTCTCCATCGAGTCGAGGACCGCTTCTGCGAACTCTTCCAGGATCTGGCGTCGCCCCTCGTTGTCGTCGCCATACTCATCCAACAGTCGGATGCTGCCCCGCGACTGCTACAAATTGACACCTCCCACTGCCCATTTGGACCACGGATGGTCCATCTCTACCCCAAAAACCTTCCTTCACACCCCCAAAATGCCCACTTTGGCTACTCCTACTGATCACGTCACCAATGACGTCACAGATAACGTGGACATCCCTCAAGTCGTGGTATACACCCCGAGAACGTCATTCTGACATCTCACACGATGCATTTGGACCACGGATGTTCACTCAAACACACCCCACGCCCCTCAAGAATGAGTACTTTACTTACTACGGCCAGACTGCGCATGCGCAGAATGATGAAACCGGACTGAACACCAGTCCAATCCGTCGCTACCCCAAGTTTAGTTCATCATAAGACCTCCCACGGGCCAATCGGACCACTATAGGTCCATCTCGACCTCAAAACGTCTCTTTCAATGTTCTTTGTCTACTGCGCATGCGCAGATAGACGCGATTTCCATCCCAAATCCATCCAGTTTGACGCTCCCCCATGAGAGCTTTATACTGATACCTCCCACGACCCATTTGGATCACAATAGGTCGTCCTCGACCCCAAGACGTCCCTTCCCATGCCCTTTTCCCACAATTCCCCGTCTGCGCATACACAGAGTGTTGAAAACGAACGATTCCCCAGTCCAGCCCGATTGAACCCTCACGATGACACCTCATACGGCCCAATCTGACCAACATGGGTCCGTCACGACCTTAGAACGTCCATTCCAATACCCTTTTTCTACTGCCCATGAGCAGAATCCATTCGGACGCTCCCCTACGAATGCTTCACGATGACACCTCACACGACACAATCGGACCAGTAGGCGTCCACCTCAACCCCAAAATGTCCACCCCAGCGCTACTTCCATCGTGTTCTACAGTTCGAGATGAAGAAAACAAGGGGCCACACCCCATAGTAAAATCCACAAGAAAAAAATGACCACCCCAATACTTCCATACCGCAAATGTCCATGCGTGAGTTCCGATTGGGTCTATACCATAGCCATATACAGATCTACCCCGTGGTAGGTATTTTCAACCTTGCCTGGTATGGGCTGACTCGTGGCGCAGTGGATAACGGGCCTGCTCTAGAGCGTGCAGTACGGGTTTCACTTCAGCTAAGACCAGCGGGATTTCGCTTCTCTCGCTGTATCGCTATGTATGGGGATTATAACCTAGACGCTATACCCGAGGCCCTTGACTTCGATTACCCACCGGACATTCCCGGTGATGACCGGACTTTGCCGGAGATGACCGGACATTGCCGAAGATTCCCGGAAATTGCCGAAGATTGTCGGACATTCCCGGAAATTCAGACGAAGCGACCACCCGCGTAATTGAAGTCTCGTTGACATGGGACTATTTTCTGTCCGCGCAGGCTTCTGCCCGGAAGTTACCGCATCACCGCCAGAGCTGACCGCATCACCGCGGAGAAATACCGCGGAGGAATACATCCCCTGAGGTAACTTCTGGTCACGTGACCGGAGGTGCACTCAATGACTTTTGCTGGAACTATAGGAGTAGTATATAGAAACCTGGAGGAGTCTTATTGACCTTTGACCTCAGAAATTTGCATATCACGTGACAGAGGTCAAAGGTCAATGAGTGCACTTGACCTGTATCCTTTCATCTTGACCGTGGATCAAGTTTAGACATGTTAGGGTTTTTCCCATCACGTGCGGTATGACGTCACTTCCAGTCTGTGTGAATGGGGCCTGTGAACCTGATAGGACATGTACTGTCTGTGGGGTTTTTCCCTACAATATCGTTCACTTTCGTGTGTTTCCGGTGAGGTGTGATGGGTACGTTCGGTGAGAGGGCAACATGATAGGCCATGTACTGTCTGTACTTCTCGCCAGAATTTCGCTGTCGTCTGCTTGTCACGTGCCGAACACCGGGCTCCCCCGAATTGCAACATTGTTGCACAAGGATTGCCCTATATCCGGGTCCTATACCATTGATGGGATGCATGTACTGTATTTGGGGAATCACGGGGAGATCACGTGATAGTTCAAGGTCATATTGAATGATAGGAATGCGTGTACTGACCTGTTCATCTGTGGTTTACATCCGGGCACTTATATCCGGGTCCTTTAGCTGTGTGTTCCGAGTTTACACGGGAACAGTCGGGTAGTTACGGAGGAAGACACGGAAGTGACCGAAGATGTCACGGAGGTGCCCGAAGAGACACGGAGGTTACCGAGGCTGTTACGGAGGTCACCGAAGAGACCCGGAGGTGGCCGAAGATGTCAATTTGTATTTGGGGAATCACGGGGAGATCAGGTGATAGTTCAAGGTCATATTGAATGATAGGAATGCGTGTACTGACCTGTTCATCTGTGGTTTACATCCGGGGACTTATATCCGGGTCCTTTAGCTGTGTGTCCCGAGTTTACACGGGAACAGTCGGGTAGTTACGGAGGAAGACACGGAGGTCACCGAAGAGACACGGAGGTGGCCGAAGGTGTCACGGAGTTTACCGAAGAGACACGGAGGTGCCCGGGGGAATCACGGGGAGATCAGGTGATAGTTCAAGGTCATATTGAATGATAGGAATGCGTGTACTGACCTGTTCATCCGTGGTTTACATCCGAGGACTTATATCCGGGTCCATTAGCTGTGTGTTCCGAGTTTACACGGGAACAGTCGGGTAATTACGGAGGAAGACACGGAGGTGACCGAAGATGTCACGGAGGTGCCCAAAGAGACACGGAGGTTACCGAAGATGTCACGGAGGTCACCGAAGAGACACGGAGGTGGCCGAAGATGTCACGGAGGTTACCGAAGAGACACGGAGATGCCCGAAGAGTCACGGACGTTACCGAAAACACACGGTGACCGAAGAGACACGGAGTTTGCCGAAAAGACACGAATGTCACGGAAAAACGTATAAAAGAGGGAATTTTTAGGGAATTGCTTCATTCATTGCCCTGCCGATCGAAGCTACCTGACCAGCCTGCCTCACCAGCCTACTCAAGACCTGCCTGAACAGCCATGGACTCCTCTGACCGAGCTAAGCTGATGCAGCACCGTGTCCAGATCATTAGTGAGTGAGATGATGAATGTGGCCGAACTATGTGATCTGCTTCTGGTGAGAAACGTAATCACTACATACATGGAAGAAGACATCATGGCACAGAATACCAATACAGCACGAAACAGAGCCCTCATGGACACTCTACCACGCCGAGGTCCTTTAGCATTTCAGGCCTTCTTGGAGGCGCTGATAGAGACGGGGAATGCGGGAATAGCCTCTCCACTTCAACCCGAGGAACACACCTTAGTCATAGACATCCCCGAAGAGAGTACAGATAGCAAACGTGCCCAGGAAGACCCGGAAGAGTCCTATCCACCAGCCAAACGTCCCCAACTAACACCTTTAATAATGCCTCAGCAAGCGGAGGAAGAGATGCTACTCCCTATGTCTGTGGAGCAGATGAATGACATCATCCAGCAGGCCTACCAGGCGGCCCAGATCACCAGTTGGGAGCTCACGCCCTATTTAACTGTAACCGTGAAAGAGGAGCAAGTGCACTTTAATGCACCAGGTTGGGACGATAAACCACCTAAGCATATTGCCTTAACGTTTGAGCAATGGGAAAGAGTACACACAAAGTCAAGTCGTCGAGGCGGTCATTGAGAACCACATCGAACATAAATTTTGTTGTGGAGACGATGTCTTCCTCACCTGTTCTATGTTCAACAACATGCTGCTGGTACATATTCGTAAATGGAAGTTGAAGAAAGATGCTACGCGTATTCCCTTTCCCGAGGGAGTCACCCTGCAAATACCTGCATGGCGGAAGCTTCAGCACCTCGCACCCGAAATTTCTGGAGCTCTGCATGACCAGCTGTCTGAGTATCTCTACAAAAAGTACATTGAAACCTTCCTGAATCATCTTAACCCTATCTGGCCTGGGCTTTTTGGGACCTGTCCAGGCCTGGGGGAGACCGAAATGGCCCCCCCTAATTATTTTTCTTACCGCTTGAGCTAGGGAGCTGAAACTTATCACACTATACCCTTGGGTCAAGCTCTACCAGAAAATGTGAAAAAATCCAAGATGGCCGCTTTGATGACGTCACAGTGACGTCATTTTCAAAAACGGCATTTTTGGTAGATTTTTCGGTCAGATTTTCCGAATTTTTTATTTTTGCAATTTCTCCGCAAAAACCGCATGATAAATTAGTAAATATTAATGTGATGTGAAATAAAATAGTTTTTGCCCACTTTTCTTCGCGGAAAAGCAGAAATTTTGAGGAAATATGACAAAAATATCACTTTTCTGCTACCCCATGTGGCCGCCATCTTGGATTTACCCATGATCCTCTGCTCGGGGGTCATGCAAATAGGCTCAAAATGACTCCAATATGACAAACTATAAAGTCACGGAGTTTCAGCTCTTCATTTCTTGTCGTTCCGGATATAGCGCAGAAAGTTTGGTAGGGGGGCCATAATGGCCCCCCCAGGCCAGGTAGTGTTAAACCGCGCATTGAAGGTGAGCGTATCCAACAATGTGCAGGCTGTGTCGGATCGTTAGACATGCATACGTGTCTGGATGGCCCGCACCGCCCGATATTGGCGGCACCGTCAGACGCGCTGATGACTGAGGCGTTACACGACATCAACGAGACGGAAATCGCGGAGGCATTGGAAGCGGCCTGTCCACCGAGAATTCCCCGTGAGCAGATTGCGGCCTTCCTATTCGTGCACGCGTGGCAAAAAGACACGGAAGAGTTCAAACAAGTCTTGTTGGCTAAATATTGAACATTCAGACATGATTTCAACAAGTCTTGTTAACTAAATATTGAACATTCAGACATTACCGTATTCCTACATTCTATGTTCATGCTATGTTCATTCTACCATCATGGTGACACCGTGTAATACTTTTAGAAAATTTAACACAAAGAACCAGGGAAACTCTTTATGTTCATTCTACTGTTAATAAATATTAGAAATTCAACTCATGTGTGTCAGTGTTCACTCTATGCAAGGGGGAAGGTGAAATGAATGTGTGTAGCAGACGACCAGAAAGAAAAGACAAAATGATGTTTGCTTTCTGCAAGATTTGGAAGCGGGCTAAATTTTTAATAAACACCAGTTGAGATCTAAAACAACTTTAAATTTATACCTTGGCATGTTATCGTGTAACCGTGAAAATTTCATAGAGCTAACGGCTGCATAAAACTATATTTTTTTCATTTTTCACGTTTCAAAAGTCCAATTTCACCTGCACGACTGTGTTAAAAGTACGGTAAACTTGAAATAAATGGACTTTCTTACTTTAGGCAACCTTACCACGTTAGTGTGAGAGAGGAGAGGAGATTGTAGGACCTCATGTTAATTTCAATGCGCTAGATTAAAAAGTCCCCTTTCGAAGGACTGGTTGGCCCTGAAAAGGGCCGTTGGATGTTTTTTTACCCTGTTGTCTCAGGAAGGGGGAATTCTCCCCCCGGGCTGTTGTTGGTCCTGCTGTTCCACTTCGCTGAGGTCCACGAACTCAGGCTGGCGCTGTTGTTGTTGTCGGGCGTAGTAGGCTTGTAATTCCTGCAGCTGCAGGTCGACTGGCTGGAGTTGTTGTTGGAGCACTGGCTGAGGTTGTTGGTCTTCCAGCACGTCCTCCAAAGCGCACAACCAGTCTTCCCCCTCTAAATCGTGTTGTCGAAGAAAAATTGTGATTGAATGTGCTTCTCTACGCTGGGCTGGGAGTTTATAAGCTCAAATGGGGTGGATATCGATTGACTGTCTAAAAGGCGCGAAGCTCAATTGGCGCCTCGTTCGCGCCTCGTTCGGACAAATCTATTGGTTGAAATAGCGAGCTCTCATTGGTCCAAAAAGGCGCGCTACCAAAACACCACAATCCCACCAAGTTCGCTACTGTGAAATCGTGGGTTAAAAAAAATCACTACCCTGGGGATGATGTCAATGGGTGCAAAGTGTCTCGGTATTCTGTCTACAATCTTCTCATGCTATGAGCCCCAGGTTAAATGAATTCGTATACCAATGCTGACGGACAATAGTGAACGCTACAATCTCTCGAAGGTTTCAATGACAATTTCCTAGGTTAAAAATTAGGGGTTCTCATTGGTCCAAAAAACGCGCACTGACAAAACGCTACAATCCCACCGAGCTTTCAATAGCGATTTCCTAGGTTAAATTGAAGGCCCATACAATAACCCAGGATGATATCGATTGGTTGTCTAAAACGCACTGATTGGCTCTTGTTGGGGACTTAGTCATTGGATGAATGATCGTCTTACCATGGATCCAAAGTGTCTCCGTATTCTTCCTGGGTTAATCTACAATCCTGTTTTTAGGATGAAGCTCGCTACTGTGAATTTCTAGGTTAAACGCTTTCCTATACAAATAACATTACACAAACCGCCAGAATCCCACCAAGCTCGGCACTATGAAATCGTGGGTTAAAATTCACCACCCTTTAACCCAGGATGATGCCGATTGGTCCAAAGTGTCTGGGCATTCTTCCTGGGTTAATTTACAATCCTCATTTTGTGCTTAAACTTTGACTAGTGAAATCTCATGTTAAATGAAATCCTATACAAAATAACATTACACTACCGAACAATGACGGACTTTCACGAAGGGGGCCGATTCACAGGGCGTAGTAGAAAGAAAAGTACATTTCTAACCGTATTGACCGTAGGGCGCAAGCGAGTATAACAAGTGCCACGCACGGTGTATAAAACCCAACAGGTACACTATAAAGCCACCTCTCTAACCGTTCGCTTTTCATTCCACACCATGGCAGCGAGCGGAACAGAGCTTGCGTTATTCCAACTGACATCCGACGTCTATCTCATCGTCAATGACGATCACCTGGAGCTGGTCCAAGACGCACCACAGAAGGTGAAGATTTTGTTATCGCTATCAGGCTGGACTCTATTGACACGATTGTTACAGGGAAAAGAGCCCGAAAGGGATTTCATGCACGTGGAAGTCGGTGTGCACATACGCTCTGCTGGAGAGGATTCCCTTTTTCCCCGGTTGGAACAGTGTGAAGGTACCCATATCACACTCTGTCCACCCTTATGGATGGCACTGAAAGATGTACTCCCCGAGGTGGATGACTTAATACACCCCGAGGTGAAAGAAGGGACTGTGACTACCCGGAGGCTTACACCTGACTGCACCCTATTGTTGTACCCCAAACGAGTGGTCCTCATCGATAGCGGACTTATGTGTTGGTGTACGTCTGAACCCAAAGCGCACGTCTCTTTGTCACCGGAAGGATGGACTACCTTGAAACGGGTGTTGTTGGGTGACCTGGACGGTGATAGCATTCACCTGTGTGACGACGTCTACATTTTCTGCGGTCCCTTTTTCGCTCGACTCCTCTGTCTGAACGACGGTGGTTTTACCCTGGACCCCGATCTATGGACGGCTTTGGAACAAGTAGTCCCCATTGTCGATGAGGTACTATATCTATAGGAGCCACACAGTCTAGAGCGTCAGTCGCATCATGAAGCCAACCCGTAGGGACACCCGTAGGAAGACCCGTAGGGACACCCGTAGGGAGACCCGTAGGGACACCCGAAAGAATAAGGGTACAACACATGTGGATAAGGTGTTAACGGAATTGTATTACAGTCCAGACAGTCCAGCCGCTTATAGCGCTGTGGGAGCGCTCGCTCGAGCTGCGAATGGCATCAGTCGAGCTGAAGTTCGCGAATGGTTAAAAACCCAAGACACTTATAGCTTACATCGAGCAGCCCGACGGCATTTTCGCCGTAACCGAGTCATCGTAGGAGGCATAGACGCACACTGGCAGGCAGATTTGGTCGATATGAGTCGATTTGCTACCCACAATGATGGACATCGGTACATGTTGACCTGTATCGATATTTTATCCAAGGTCGCCTGGGTGGTACCCATCCGGACCAAAACAGGGGAGAATCTTGTACAGGCGTTTCGGCAGATTTTCAAGACAGGTCGCAAACCTCTCTATTTGCAAACAGATGAAGGCACAGAATTTCTCAATCGACACTTTCAAGCCTTTCTCAAGAAACAGAAGGTGTTTTTCTTCCATACGTACAACGAAACCAAAGCCTCTGTGGTAGAACGGTTCAATCGGACCTTGAAAGGTCGGATGTACAAGTATTTTACAGCCAAAAACACCCGACGGTACATCGATGTCCTACCTCAACTGGTTCGCGGGCACAATCGAGCCTATCATCGCAGTATCCAACGGGCACCCATCGATGTGACGGAACACAACGAACATCAAGTGCGCCGTACGCTCTACTCACCGCCTGATGTGGTGAGTGATAAGGATCTGAAATTACTCCTGATGAAAGGACCTAAATATAGAGAGCCAAGAAGAATAAATCTGAAGGCGGACCAGAAGATAGTCCTGACTGCATTAGAACAGTACGTTATTGATTGGTCTAAGCGAGAAAAAGTTGAACCTACAGTACTCGCTGATTGGCTGGACCTCACCAAGAGCAAGGTCGTTGAAACAATCCGCCATATTGACAGAAGTACTCTTCCCCAAGCAAAACAAGTACTGAGACACCTCAATTCGCAAGAAGTTCTAGCAAATCTCCAGAGTAAATTCGTCATAGTCCCAGCAGACAAAGCTCCGAATAATATAATATTCATATGTAAATATTACTATTACCAGGTGCTGGTTAAAGAATTGAATGTAGACATATCTTTATCAAATACATCTACTTACTCCCAAACTGCATTTACTCTGGAAGATTTATTTAACAATCACAAAAAGTTTCTCAGGGAAAGAGGTATTTGTCTTCCAACCAATCATAGCGACATACCAAAAATATACTGGACTCCCAAAATGCATAAATCACCATACAAAGCTAGATTCATAGCTGGTTCTAGAAGCTGCACCACCAAGCTTCTTTCAACCCTATTGACGAGGGCCCTTCAGGAGGTAAAAGCATTTTGGGAAAGGTATTGCGCCACTATTTTCAAGAACTCTGGCGTTGAATGTATGTGGATATTGAAAAACTCAAAATGTCTTACGGAAGAACTTGATGCTAAAGGTCACATACCGTACAGACATGTATCCACATGGGATTTCTCGACTCTCTATACTACAATCCCTCATCAGGACCTTATTGACCGTATAAGTTCATTAATAGTATCTGTGTTCAAGAAAACTGATCGTAGATATATTAATGTCGGAAGCCATAAAGCATTCTTTAGCTCGACTACATACAAGAGATATCATTCATGGGATGTTTCTTTGTTTATAGAGTTGCTTGAATTTCTCATTAAAAATATCTATGTGAAATTTGGCAACACAATATATCAGCAGCATATAGGTATTCCAATGGGTACTAATTGTGCACCCCTGTTGGCTGACCTGTATCTGTTCTCTTATGAATATGACTATATGCTGGCGCTTTCAAAAACCGATCCACTCAAAGCCCGTTCCTTCTCATTCACCAAACGCTATATAGACGATCTTCTCGCTGTGGATAATCGCTATATAAATGACGCAGTGAAGGATATATATCCACCTTCACTGGATTTGAAGGAAACTACAGACAGCCCTACAGGCACATCATATTTAGATCTATATCTCTATAAAAATGAAGCGGGCATTCTCTCTCGTCGACTTTATGACAAAAGAGATGATTACAATTTCGACATCGTAAACTATCCCTTTCTGGATAGTAATATTCCAGTGGGACCTGCATATGGCGTATACATATCTCGCTTAGTAGCATTTGCTAGATCCTGTGTTAAATGTGACGTTTTTAATCAACGTCACAAAACATTGTTGCAGAAACTTATAAAACAGGGCTATTCCACCAAGCGCCTCCACTCAAAGTTTCTCAAATTTGGCGATACATATCGCATGCTGATAGCAAAATACGAACGTAGCGTGCAAGATCTATGGCGCTACGTTTCGTAACTTGTGTCTAATTCCGCTTAACCCGGGGCTAGGGGCCGTATGAACCCATGTACTTCAAGATCCTCATGGTACTCATATGAACAGTCACAATCAAAGCGTGACTGAGGTACATCATTTTTAGATGACGACTCTATAACGAATATTATGGATTAAGAATACTGATCAGCGATACGGATTTGATATTTTGGAACATCATGATGTCTTGCCGGCATCATTGAAAACTGTTGACCGCTTCTCTTGCAGGAAACAAGCCTATGTTTATGTATACTTTTGTCTTTTTGAATTTGGTGCTAATACTGTTATATGGAAATGGAATAGGTCTTCGGATTATGGACGCGGATATTCTCTAATGGACGACGGCTGGATTATGAATGACGGACTAGACGCTTGTAATTCACCCCGTTACAAACGCGGAGATGTGGTACGGATGAGTAAAGTCACAGGACAATTTGAGAAAAGTTACTTACCCAACTGGAGTGATGAGCATTTTGTCATCGCTCGCCATAGTCCCCGAAACCCACACGTCTATCAACTGGAAGATCTACAAGGAGAAACACTGCAAGGTACGTTTTACGAGGCAGAATTACAACCGGTCGTAAAAACACAGAAAGACTACTACACGGTGGAGGAGATTTTGAAAACGGAACGTCGACGGGGCATCCCCTATCATTTCGTCAAATGGCAAGGTTGGCCCAGTTCGTTTAATTCCTGGATCTCTGCCCGTGACATGAAACGAATATAAATTCTACCTCACATCTCCTACAGCCTTCAGTCTAGGGTTGTACCATGGGTAGTGCACAACTTCCTTTACTGCTGCGTAGTCGAAAAGGACAAGTCAGTACTGTCGTGTGTATACTTCTAGGTGTGCTGTTTGGAGGTGTCTTCTACGACTTGACGTACCTGATAGCCTGCCTACGTACCTATCCTCAACCTCAATACGCTAACAACAACACCATCATCTTCGAAGCACCCAACATCACGAGAGCTGATCTGTTCAGCAGGGAGATCATCGCATCCACGAAGAGTACACCCATCACGAGGGGTGCTCCGAGTAGCAGGGAGATCATTCGACACCCTCAACCCTCCATCTTCAGCAGGGAGATCATCGCAACCACGAAGAGTACATCCATCACGAGGGGTGCTCCGGGTAGCAGGGAAATCATTCGACACCCTCAACCCTCAATCTTCAGTAGGATCCCCCCGATCATCGCAACCACTACTCTAGGCCCGAACACACTCACGAGGACCACTCCATTCAGCTGGGAGACCTATCCTGTAGTAGATCTTGTACCACGATTACCACGGCAACGGTATCCTCTAGACTACGATCCACGGTGGGATCCGCAACAACGGTGGTGGGCCTCTGAACGTTTAGCCCAAAACACCAAATAACTAGATGGATCCACGGTGGCAGCATCCTTTCACGTGTCTCATCGCTGGACCGACCGGGTCGGTAAAAACACACTTCGTTCAACGTCTCATCGATGAGCCAGCCCTCATTTCTCCGCCCGTGGCCCGCATCCTTTGGTGTTATGGAGCTTGGCAGCCTGCGTACGAGGAACTGGCACGGAGGCCTGGACTTACCTTGGTGGAAGGATTACCCCCAGAAGATACCCCAGAAGACACGTTGGTGGTCGTGGATGATCTGATGGCCGAAACGGATAGTCGAGTCACACGGCTTTTTACCAAAGCAAGTCATCATCGTCGGCTGAGTATCATCTACATCGTTCAAAATCTCTTCAGTAAGAACAAAGCGCACAGGAACATCAGTTTGAATGCCCACTATGTGGTGTTGTTCAAAAACCCCAGAGACGCGTCACAAAGTATGCACCTGGCGAAACAGATGTACCCTAAAAACACGGCATTTGTTCGAGAAGCATTTGAAGATGCCACCCAGGAGGCCCACGGCTACCGGCTCATCGACTTGAAACAAGGGACACTTTCGGCACTTCGATTGCGGACCCACATTTTTCCCGGAGAGTTCCAGACGGTGTACACTCCCAAATAAAAGAACAAGAGCGGACTTCAAACCAGTCATTTTCTCATCATGTCTGCACGGATACGGAAGCACGCGCCGGCGCCCCGCATGTTACGCAGCGCGCCACCGGAGGTGGTCCGGGCCCTGGTGCGCGGGGCGGACGCGGGATTGGTACGGTGCTTGTGTGAAGTCGCTCATAATGTGTTAAAAGGGAATGTTCCTCTCAGTCCTCTGCAGAAAGGGAAATTGCAACGGCACAAGACGGGTCTCCGAACGCTGGTGAAGAAGACGGGAAGTTTAAAGAAAAAGAAACAGGTGTTACAGCGAGGTGGATTTCTCGGGGCACTCCTTGCGCCATTAGCAGCCTCCGTACTGGGACCGTTAGTAGGATCCATCTTGGGACGCTAACATGGAACATACGAAAAAAATGATGCTGGTTGAACCTCGACTGTTACAAAGTTTGCAATCACCCTACCCTGTTCCTGCCACGGTACAACAACTGCAGTCCCTCGATGAAGAGATGAATAGTATACTTCACCGCCGACTGCCCGATCACGAGAAAATTCAACTCTACCATCAGACGCTGAACCGGTACAAGACGTTTATGGATCAATATAGGGGTGGTTCAACACCCACACTACCCACACTACCCACACCACCCACACCACCCACACCAACACCAACAACCTCTGCCTCACCTCAACTCGAAGAGGAAGTGTTGGCCAGTGTCCCTAAGGCATTCAAGACCAAGGCTCGTTTATTGTTGGACCGGGTGAAACAGAATCCTGATATGGGTTGGACCGACCAGGGGCAGCTGCTTATTCGAAACCAAGCGGTCCCGGGGTCTCATATCACCGATCTGATAAACGATACGGTACGTTCTCGCAAACACTCTAATCCACCGGGTTGGGAAGCCTTTGCTAGAGCGTTGAAAGACACACACGTCCCTGGAGAATTGGTAGGAAATCGTGACCGCTGGAACTGGATGCAAGCACCCTCTCGACTTCCCCATACCTGGGAATGGCAACCGCAGACTCCTCCCAAAACACCTTCACGGCGGGGACCTCTATGCCGGCCACACCGCCGCGCCCATCACGATGGCAGGGGACCCCCAAGACCTGGGACCCCTACTAATCCTACTAGTTTCTCTACTAGGGGACCCTATTAAAGCAGGGAGCAGAAGCAGAAAAGCTCAGTCGTCATGTTTTACCTCACGTTGCCCAGTAACAGTTCGCTCGATGTGTTTCCTGACAACACCTTGGCCAAGTACGTGACCCAGTTACCGCAACCGTTGCATTTACCTGGACAATGGGAATGCGGACTCGTGGATATGCAATACACTAACTCGTGATAAAACGTGCGAGACAAGGACGTGTGGTACGAGGTGACCTACGAAGGCAAAGACACCCGGCTGACCCTACCCGAAGGTCAATACGATACCCCCAAAGAGTTCATGGAGGGCTTGAAAGCACTGATGCTTTATAAGTCTCTACGGGTGGTGACGAATAATTCAAGACCCATGAAATCCTATCCCTTCAAGAATCATGTGGAGTTCGATTACAACACACACAACGACAAGGCCTGTATTCTTCTCAGCCCCAACGTGAGTGTCAAACTCAGTCCCACCCTACAGGAAATGTTAGGTCTCCCTTATTCCGTCTACCCGGGCCCAACCACCGACGAAGGCGACATTGCGATGGATATGAAAGTGGGTATTTACGGACTCTACGTCTACTCGGACGTGGTCGACAACCACGTTGTGGGAGATGTCAACACATCTCTGTTACGGGTGGTACCCATTAAAAAGAAGTATGGAGATCAAGTCACCCAGAGTTTCAACCACATACTCTACCTACCCGTACGACACACCGATATTAACACGATCACGGTGAATATAAGAGATGACACGGGACGCCCGGTGGCATTCGAACGAGGGAAAGTGGTGCTGACACTTCATTTCCGACAAGCACGTTCTCCCCACTTCGTATAATGTACGTGCCTTACCAGTGTCATACGGCCAGCTACGCCGACTATTACAAGAAACAAACGGGAGGTGGAGGTCCGGTCTTTAGCGGTGCACGCATGCAACGAGGTCACGGGCTGGGAAACATACTGGGAAGCATCGTGAAAACGTTCTTACCTCTGGTGACACGTGGCGTAAAAGCGGTGGGCAAACAAGCGGTACGCAGTGGACTGCAAGTGGCCGGTGATGTCTTGAGTTGGGCGGCACCCCGACAAGCCTTGAAACGACGGGCCCAAGAAGCAGGCGGCGTCTTGGTGGCCAAAGCCCTTAAAAGACAACCCCCATCACAGGGGAGAGTTATTCGACAGCCAACACACCGACGACGCACAGCGCAGAAGAAGAAGAAGAGGAGAGACATCTTCGCATAATGGCATTCATTCACTCCGAGTCGTGTCCGTCTACCAACAGTGAATTGGATTTGTGGACTATTCCCTCCACACAGACCAGTGTCGCCGAAGGTCGTTGGGTAGAACATCGGCCCCTGGCTAGCCTGACGGGCACGGGACCGCTGGAATTTACCATTGAAAACAAAGATACGGCCTACCTGGATTTAGCTCACACCTACTTTTACGTGAAAGCCAAAGTGGTGAACGGAGACGGGGCGGACATCGCGGCCGAAGCGGTGGTAGCTCCAGTGAATCTCTGGCTGCACTCGCTGTTCCAACAGGTGGATATCAGTCTGAACTCATCAGTACGTCCACCAATACGTACCCGTACCGAGCCTACATCGAGACGCTGTTGTCGTATGGAGAAGAGGCCAAAAACACACTTGTCAGCCCCACTGTACTACAGAGATACACCCGGAGCAATGGATGCGACCACCATTGCCAATACCGGGTTCGGCCATCGCAGACAGTTTACAGCCGCTAGCCGGTAGGTGGATATGATGGGACGACTGCACGGCGATCTGTTCCTGCAAGACCGCTACATGATGAACGGCGTATCCATCAAGATCAAGTTGATCCGTTCCCCACCCACTTTCGCTTTGATGGCCGGTGGAGATCCCGCCCATTACAAGATCATCATAGAAGATGCAGCCCTGTTTGTCCGTACGGTGGATTTGCAACAGGGGGTGTTGGTGAGCCACATGGAAGCCTTATCGAAAAAACCAGCCCTGTACCCCGTCTGACGCGTACAGACCAAGGTGTTCTCTGTGCCAGCAGGTACGATGATGGCCAACCGTGAAAATTTATTTCTAGGGGATCTGCCTAAACGTCTTACCCTGGCGTGTGTCACCAATACCAGTTTCAATGGCCAGTGGACAGTGAATCCATTCCACTTTCAACATTTCAACATCAACTTTGTGGTACTGCACGTGGCCGGTCATCAAATTCCAGCCCGGCCGTTACAACCGGATTTTGGTAACCATCACTATGTGCGGAGCTACCTGAACCTGTTTACAGCCACAGGACAAAACAATCAGGACGAAGGAAATACCATCACTCGACGAGACTTTGCCCGTGGGTACACTTTGTTCGCCTTCGACCTCACCCCTACCTTGGAACACGATCATCAACTGGCCTTGCTCAAGAAAGGAAACTTACGGTTGGAACTGCGTTTCTCGGTAGCTCTACCCCATACCATTAACGTGATTTGCTACGCCGAGTTTGATAACGCCATCACCGTGGATCAGCAAAGAAACGTCCTGTGTGACTACGCCAGCTAGAGTGATGGATACAGAGCAGCTCATGACCATACTCCAGCGGGATCCCCGGGTACCCTTTCGAGGTGTGTTTCCACGCAATGTCTTTCCCACCCCATCCACCCCTGCGGCCTACATTCTGAATACTGACCCTGGTACTCGACCGGGTGAACATTGGGCGGCTGTATACGTGGACGCCCGGGGTCAAGGAGAATACTTTGATTCCTACGGACTTGCGCCCATGCATCCCGATTTGACCCAGTTCATGGACGAATCTACTACAGTGTGGCGTTGGAATACTAAAAGATTACAAGGACCCTTGAGTAGTGTATGCGGACAGTACTGTGTGTTTTATCTCACTCACCGGAGTAGAGGACATTCTATTCAAACCATTGTACATATGTTTGATGATTATTTT
>JAVTVY010057424.1:0-31033 GCA_036873755.1 Hanleya hanleyi | reverse complement strand
ATCCACATGAACAGCTACAATAAGAGCGTGATTGGGATACAAATCATCTCAGGTATCAATCTTGGTTCTTGTGATGTTTTTGCTAGTATGCAGTCAGTGTATTTGCCTGTGGGGTTAAATGACTTCTTGTCAGTACTCCGGCATCGTTTTCCGCCGCAACCCATTTAACATTTCGTTTGATTGGCGCTCTTTAGAATATGGCCACCGATGATTATCATAAACGGTTCCGAATATCAACAACCGGTAGTGTTTTTACTTTTCCGAAGGGCATTCTCCAATAATTTAATCATCGAATAGAACATGTCGGAATCGGATACCTCAATGGCAATCGTGTTCCTGGAAATCGTGACTATTTATCAGTCCAATTTGTGTCAAACCTGCGTTAAGTCTGGAATTAAATGTGACATTTTGTCTGTCTCGCGGCATTTTTTTTCACCACCATTTTACGTTCGATATACTATCACACGGCATGCATATGTCGTAAATTCGAGTATTGCATGAACCGGACTAATCATTATAGCGAGCTTTATCATTCTTTGATTTAACTACTTGGGTAATAGATATCAGATCACAATTTTTCTGGTGTTACGTTTTCCTGGCTTGTGTCTAATTTCGCTTAACCTGCTACCGGTTAGTTGATTGAAGTTCCAATTACTTATTACAGCACTGATCATACTGTCCCAGTGAATAAGTTACAATACAGGAAAAGTGATTGTAAAGCTCTCCAAATAAGTCTTTCATTGAATTACTACTTGAGAAAAGAGCATACCCCAAAAATCTCACATTTTGACCATGTTTTGTTTTTGTATATTAAGTTAGTTTTCGTATGAATGAGAGAATGTAAGAAATAATATGGATTCCAATGGGATTTTAGGGTTCAGTCAAAAATGTGCACTCAACATCCTATCTCAGTAAACAATTTACATGGTGAACATTCAATGACTTTGATTATATTTTTACCGCATGTACTACTGATTGAAATTAACCACAAAAATGAGTTTTTCAGTATGCCTATTTCTGGCAATAGAGATAATTGCCAAAATTGCATGTTAAAAGATAGGAGAAAACCTCAAATCCGAAGTATAAGTAGGCTGAAAATCAATTGAGAATTTGAGTTTTCCGTCAGATAGAGAAAATTTGAGCTATTCATGAGAGTTTGGGGGATACATTTAGTTCATTATCTATTCTCAATTGATATGAATGCTCATTTGTCTAAATATATCGGTATTGTGAGGTAAATTGGGTGACTTGCATAGAACGATACCCCTTAAGTATGAATGTGAAATTTTTTACCCCAGAACACGGCATGTTAATTTATTTGGAAAAAATAATATTTGTAAATTGGGGCGATATCCAAGAGGTGGGAAATATTGACGACGTTTGGCGATTTAAAAGCAACCATATTACAACACAAGAAAGCTTCCCCTGGCACCTCAAATTCAGACCCGAGAATATGGTGGATTCTCGGACGTAGCCTTAGTATCTCAGTCGCGCTTTTATTGCAGCTGTCCATGTGGAGATTATGAAGTATCCCCACAGACCCTTGCACCGGCTTAAGCGTAATGAAAATACGCTAGCTCGGTAGCTGTGATGACAGATCAACTTAAACAAAAACTCATGTGATGTTAGTGGATGAGGATCGAGGACGTCAGATGAAGTAAACGCCTCAACATGGGGTAAACCTGGTAAATGCAAGAATACCCAGGAGGCCTGGTTCAATCACCACAAATAGGGTCCGTGGGCCTGTTGTAGACCCTCCCCCCTTTCAAATATATTGACAAATATTCTATCATAACATCTGCTTGTGAACCGAACAACGCAGTAACACCATCTATAGTCAAGGTCTAATCACCGCTGCAAGCTTGGTTGCATATTCCCATTTAACGCACTCTACTTAACAATTTCACTATATTTATCTGCGTAAGAAACGATAATATTCAAGCCTGGAGACTTGGGCTCCTGAATAGCTTGAACTTTTCTGGGCAAACTGAGACACAGAGGCTGGTTACATATTATGGTTAATAAGACTACTTGTTACTTCGCTACTGTTGACCAGCTGCATCATATCAGATTACATGTTTTCAGCTGAGAAAAAGGTTCCTGCAACATCATATTACCACGTGTTTAGCTTTCTTCAGTATAGGGAATGGGTCATATAGCTTCAAACACTCTGATTTACCCACAACATAAATATACATGTAATAGCAAAATAAATCTTACAGTGTGACTACAATTTCTTCCTTTAAATTACATTGATTTATTTATTATATTATTCATTGATACGTTGACTTATTTTCCAAATAGAATTGTTTTACTGTGGTCTGGTAATTGAGAAGATTGTTATCTGAAGATAAGGCAATTAAGGTACCAGCTTTGGGGTTACAGTACGTGATACAATATACGTTAACCCTACCTGGCCTGGAGAGGGCCGGGGGGGGTTGACTTTCCGCGCCCTCTGTTGGTTTTTTGCTCCTATATCCGGAACGACATAAACTTGAGAGCTGAAACCTACTTGCATGACCCCTCGAGCAGAGGATCATGGGTAAATTCAAAATGGCGGTCATGTGGGGTACCAGAAAGTGATATTTTTGTCATATTTGCTTTTCTGTATGGACAAGTAGGTAAAACCTATTTTATTTCATATCAGATTATTATTTACTAATTTATCATGCATTTTTTGCGAAGTAAAAAAAAATCGAAAATCCTGACCTAAAATTTAAAAAAAAAAATTCTTTTTAAAAAAGGACGTCACAGTATCATCATCATGGAGCCTATCTTGGATTTCTTTAGCTTTTCTTGTAGAGTTTAACCCGAAGATATAGTGCGGTAAGTTTCATCCCTCTAACCTTAGCGATAGCGAAAATATATAGGGGGACAGTTTCCGCCCCTCACACAAGGCTGCGGTACGCCCCAAATCGCCCAGGCCAGATAGGATTAACTATGTGAATATCAAAGAATCGGAAATAAACACGTATTATCTTCTTGAACTTCAAGTTAATAACCTGCCATTTGATGTATGAACTGTTCTCGGGGGTCACAACATCTTGACATGAGTGATATATCTTTACATCGGGTTATACTGGCCACCAGTTGTTCAACATGCACGGTATCACCTGTATAGAGTGACATAGTCGCCTGCTATTCTCACATTAACTGGCGACCTGACAACTGTTGATGCCACAGATATCCCAAATGGGCCGATTGTGTCATTAATAGTTGCCACAAGGCTCACACCGGCCTTGCCTTCCATATAAACTAGGCGGTCAACCGTTCGTTAATTAAGCCCGCCTTCGCAAACAGTTCAAAGCAAATGTTAGAAATTCTGTGCGAAGCAAGAGAGAGGTCCTGTCTGGCATACTTCCATGAGCGTTACAAAGGTGTGTTTTCAACTCCGGAGTGAATTAGTTTGAAAATTAGAATAACTTATGGCAATACTGTGAAGTTCTTCCCTCAAATTACAGGAAGAATGCGACACGCCAAATGGACCTAAACATACAGACAAATTATGTTGGGGATAATAGGCATGTGGCGGATTTATGGCGGAATTTCCAGCAATTTGCAAAAGATATGGCATGGAGGCCCTTTGAGTTAATTCCAACTGCACATTCGTGGTTCGTTTGAAATTAAGTGATTTGTTGATAAAGGGGAATAATCCATCTCATGAGAAGCGTCAATGTGGGATTTCCGGCTTTAGCGCCATGTCCGTATAAATCATGACTATATTAGCAAATTTGCGGCAGTCCTGTTGTAAACATAGAATATAGTAACACACATGTCTATTTCACCCTGGCTTGCTATGTATGGCTTGCTGACGACGATACAGCTCACCAATCCCCAGTGTACGAGTTGTCACAGCGAAACAGCTCACCAATTACCAATATACGAGTTGTCAGAGCATTTCCATCATAGCTCTCTAGATTTGTATCTAATACCGCTTACGCCGATGCTAGTGGGCCGTGTGGTCATATCATCCAAGTTGCCGCATGAACAGGTACAATAAAAACGTACCTGAAATACAACACATATCACGAATCGTTAAATTCTTGGTATGTGCTTTAGAATAGGTTAACCGGAAGACTATACTGTGAAGTCATGTGGCTCTGTCAGTATGTCGGCACCTCTTCCCACTTCCCTTATATGTGTTGTAATCAGTCTGCATCATTACCTTGCCTCCAAGTTTCAGCTGGCCAACCATAAGCACATCGCATTGGTTTTAAGATGAACAAGAAAAAAATGATCTGAACAATCGATAGCAACATCTGATTTCACAAAGAGGCCTATATATAACCACAGAAATGATTCCAGTAGACATCGAAGCATTTTGGACAGAAAAGCACGGTGAAGTATTTAAGACACATGGAAGCCTATGTCTGGATGAACAATTTTCACAGCAGGTGAATCTCAAGCGATTGTGCTTTTGACCAAACCTTTCCTCAGTAATTAGCGAGTTTGGTGATGTCCATGGATAAGTTCTTGACAAGTTCCGAATTCCAAACGGTATTTTTTTTCACACAGAATATTGAAGCATGTACCTCAGATTAGGCATCCAGCTGATCACGAGAGCGTTCGCCAATAAATATTGCTTTTTCTTCTGTGATGCTAAAATATCTAAGATATCCGTACTGTAAACATTTCACACAGCTAATTACGCTTTAGAGAAGAGAATCGATCAATAGTTTCCAGTGAACATGTGTACGGCAGAACTAGGGTTGTAGCTTCGTCAGATTCTCACTCAATGACAAGCATACGTCAGTTTCCATGTCGACTTTCTCAGTTACTATCTTTGAACACCGTGGCTGTGTCCATCTTTATGACCAGCGATAAATATAGATTATAACAGTCCTTTCGACGGTAGGCCACCTGTGTACAGCTTAAAAGTGCCGATTGTTTGTAATTTCAAGCAAAGAATTCAGGCCCAGAACCATGTTTGCCTCCAAACCCTAATTTTGAGAAGATCCTAACCATTCACAGCACGAGTATTTACTGATGGTGAACAAATCACAATGGATTAAATCCCAACAACGGGGATCATCAGTATGAGATTGTGCCTCCCGCAGGTTTAACCACATGTATCTAATAGAAACTATAAGTCAGGAGATTCGTGCCGCAAGCGGATGTCAAATACCCGAGAAAAAACTATAAATTCTATAGTTGAAGTATAATGCTGGTAATTTGAGCCTATCTATATCACTCTTCATCTGATAGAACAACCGTGGAGGACGCCACACCAGAGTGGAAAGAAGCAATTATCATGGTCGTTCGTGGCGCAACAAAACTGGATCAGAACCGAGTTCGGTAAATGAAGAGAATTGCCTAAGCACCATAGGCGTTAGCTTAATTATTGAATATTCGTGGTTATAAACGCGAAATCGAAAACAACTGATTCTCTGGTACTTTTTTGTTTTATTTTTTGCTCATGGGTTTGAATGCTACACAGATCTACAACCCAATTTCAGTAAACTGAGATTAATAATGCATAAATTATGTTCCCTCTCATGATCAATATGTGTGTATCTATTTTTTCTTTAATCTTTGTTGTATTGCTGAAAATCATGTGTAGTTTCTCTTCCCCTTCCCCAATGCTGGGTGTTATCGACGTTTGTCTAAGGCCGATCTCAAAATGTGGTCGCTTTCTCTCAATAACCTCATAGGTAGGATAACTTTTCCCTATTTCTGGTGGCAAATGGTCTGTCATTGTAACGTTCCTTATTGAGTGTCTGCCTCTCCTGTGGGCACATTCAGAGCGAATGTGCATCCCGTTCCTGTCTGGTTGTGTCATCCTTCTGCGGGCCATGAGAAACAGGAACGTTTAGACTGTTGCAGTTCCAGGATATTCCGTGATCCATCGTAAGATTCTTTAATAATAAGGTTCTCAGATGACTTTCCCATGAACTCTGGATTTAGTTTCAGCACACTGCCAGATCAGACTCATTGACACGTTCTTTGGTATAGGACATGACGACTTCCTTCCTGTACTGGCATTTAGTAACGGGTAATCACAATGTTAATTTAATACAAACTAAAAAGGATGCTAAGTATGTGTCTACCTAATTATTTCTAGTTCACGCTGGAAGTTCATTTGCATACCAATTTGTGCCAACAAATTACAGGAGTAATATCTCAGCCACCAGTCGGATCTTTGAGGTTCGGTCGCACAAGATTGTGTAGCAAGACACACAGGGAGACTGTTCAGCCTCGAAGTGTAAAATTTTAAACCGTATTTGAAGAGTATTATAACATTGTAAGTATCGCTTAAGAAACAGTCTAATTGGATGTTCTTTCAATGGTCTTCAAATTCCAATAAAACTGCCGCACTACTTTTTTAAAACTTGAATTCACCAATCAAATGTATCAAAATTGAATGGTATCCCTCGATACATCGACTTTTCTGTGCAAAGCGATTTTTATACCGCTTATATTAGTTATCCTGTGTCAGTCGTTCAGGGAGAAAAAAAAACGAGGACTACGTGCTCGGACACAATCCTACAGCATGTACTTAGCCACACGTCCGGCGGATCACGGTTTACAGCGGTTTCGATCTGTACCCTGAATTGTCGAAGCTAGGTGTCATAGTTGTCAGCGTTGGATTGGGCGAAGGGGACCGCCTAGCACACTCTGACAGCGTGCGACATATTATAACAATGAATTGTGTAATACATTATTTCAGTGTTATTTTCATTTCACGCATAATTGGAATTGATGTCGTAATAAAAAGGTTTTTCGATAATTGACGCAAGTGTTCTTTTGTGAAATATAGAAATATCCCTTGCAAAGTGGCCAGCGCCGAAAAACTGATATACTGCAGTGAATATTAATAACAGATTCCGTGTCTTTTCTTGAAGAGAATACATCAATTTAAGCAATAAAAAAAGAGATGTCAGTATCTGATTTCAGGCTCTACGCCGGTGTCTCCGGAAACCATGACAATTTATTAGCAAATTTATGTCAGATATGCATTGAATACCAAAGGGTAATACCACATAATATCATTTATTTTACTACGTCTTGCTATCAAAGCTTTCTGTATAATCACATTGCCTCCAGGTTTCCATTTGTCGAAAACATGGTGGTTAAATCTGTAATCACGAGACAAATCCAAAGAGATAAAGATAATCCCTTACAACGACAGAATGGATTCCAACAGTCATGACGGTGGATAAGTCAGGATCTGGCTAACAACCCACTTCAAATCCTGCCAATTGTCTGTTCTGTAAATGAGCGATATCTTTCAGAGGTTTGGCCTATTGAACGATATTAAATCGAAAGTAGGAGTCCGATATAACCTGGTTCTTCTGATACACTAATATTTCAGGTATTACAACTACTCGCTGTTGAAATGCGCAATCAACCTGGTTTTGTATTAAAAAAAAAGAAATAGTGATGTTTTCTCTGACTCTCCTCGATTCAAAGACTCGCTAGGCTTTGTCTCGTTTGCTGATTTGCTGGATCCTGTGAAAAGATTTTAACCAAATTAGCAGGCTATATCAGATGTCGTCAATCCAGGTTTATGAAATTTGGTAATGAATAATATGCGCTGATCGTAGCCATCAGAAAAGCATCAAGTCCAATTCCACCAAGTACTGTGCTGATTGCCTTTTGATCATCAGCCTCAAATGTTTTAGATCCCCGACGCATTCAACGATGCGTGTTAAATAAAACAGTCGGAACTTATGAAAAGAAATAAAAACGACAATATTGAAAAGTTATGAGCTGACGTATCTAAATTTAACCTACTTATTTTCACAGAAATAATCTGCTCTTGTATTGGATTTAATCGCTTTATAGGAAATAATCTTCGAAGCTGTTGGAATCAGTTATTCCCAGCTATGAAATACTATGATGTTGATTTATACAGGCCGATTTTTCGGTCCAAGACCGACATGATCAGTGTACTAGGTGAAAATAATTTTAAAGAATAAAATAATTAACCCTATCTGGCCTGGGCGATTTGGGGTACACCGGCGGAAAGTCCCCCCCCCCACACTGTATCAAAGATGGCCGCCATGATGAAGTCACTGTGACCTCATTTTCATAAAGATCATTTTTGGACGATTTTTCGGTCAAAATCTTCGAATTTTTTAGTCTTCAGTATTTAAAAACTGCATGATAAATGAGTTAATAATAATCATCTAATATGATATACAATAAGTTTTACCCACTTTTCCGTACAGAAAAGCAAAACTGTTGAAGATATATGACGAAAACATCACTTTTTCTTGTACCCAACATGGCCGACATTTTGGATTTGCCCATGATCCTCTGCTCGTGAAGTTATGCCAATAGGCTCAAAATGACCCCAATATAATAATCTATAACGTCACAGCTCCCAATTTTTTGGCGTTCCGAAGATATCGCAGAAAGTTTGGTATGGGGGAATTTTGGCACCCCTCCCGTAGGGCTTGTAGGGTTAATGGGGGAAGGGAGGGAAGGGGGGGGGCAAATCAGGGGGTGTTTTTGGCGATACTAAGACATATGGTTTCAGTAAAACGCATAGAATCGCGTTGAATCAACATGCTGATTTTTTGCGTAATTTTTGAAAAAATATTGCGAAAACATCACTTTCTGGTACCCACATGGCCGCCATTTTGATTTTTCCCATGCTCCTCTGCTCGGGTGATCATGCAAATAGGCCCAAAATGACCCCAATATGATAATCTAAAAAGTCACGGAGTTTCAGCTCTCAATTTTTTGTCGTTCAGGAAATAGGAGCAAAAAACCAACGGGGGGGGGGAGGGGAGAGCGGAAAAAATGCCCCCCCACCAGGCCAGGTAGGATTAACGCATGCTTCCATACGCTCCCACTCAAAATTGTCAAATTTGACGATATAGATAGCACAGTACGAGCGTGGCGTGCCAGATCTATGGAGGTACGTTTCGTAACTTGTGTCTAATCGCGCTTAGGGGCTAGGGGCCGTATGAACTCATCTACTCCAAGATTGTAATGGTGTTGAAATGAATAGACACAATCAAAGCGTGGGTGATATACATCACTCTTTAAATAACGAATTTACAACGAAAATCATATGGATTAAGAGTACTGGTCAGCGATACGGATTGGATATTTTTGGAACATCACGATGTCTTGCCGGCTAAGAATGTCCGTTTCCTATCTTCTAACCCAGCTATGACACTTTTCTCCACATAGCGGACAAGTGTCCATCCTTAGTTGCAAAAGGATATGAAAAGGGACACTCATCACCAGGACATTCTTATCCATCACACCGGCACCATTGAAAATTGTTGAGCGCTTCTCTCTTGCAGGATATGTTTTTGTACACTATGAATTTTGTATTTTGGTGCTAATGCTGTTATATGAAATAGATCTTTGGATTATGAACGAGAAAATTCTTTTATGAACGACGGCTGAATATTGAATAACGGATTAGACGCTTGTATTCACAAAAAAAAATGCTCATCACTGACCACTAAAACTGATGTGATAGGTCCCTGGCAGGGGAAACACGTTCCCTCTATCCTGTGAACACGTTCAGATTCACGGAGCCCTGAATCTGTTTCTCGTTCTTGATAAAGTCATGACGGATTGCTTCCTAAACCCTCTCCGGTCACGAGAAAGTAGGATATTAAGTATTGAACTGTAGGATTTTAAGCCTATTTCGTGTTTCACTGTAAGGATTCTTCAGGTTTTCAAGGATTTTCACATGAACACTAAAGCTAGTTCCATAACATTGTCAATGCTCAGATTCATGAATCGCGTATCGATACGAGATATATATGAAACACACGGGAATCTAATAATATCTAAGCACAGAGTTGCCGAGATGCTAAAGAATCATGCTAAGCATATATCCATCTACATGTAATTAAAATTTTGGTTTTCTTCGCATGAACTGCATGATATTTATTTGCAAAAATGCAAACAATTTGAAAAAATAATGCGAAAATATCACTTTCTGGTTTACGAGACGACCGCTATTTTGAAATCAACCATGATCGGGGGTTATGCAAATAGGCTCAAAATGACTTCAATAAGAAAAAATAACAAAGTCACAGAGTGTCCGCTCAATTTTTCAGAGATAGGGTAAAAACTTTGATGTGGGCATAATCCCCAAGGCGTGGTACGTTAAGCAATACAAGAGAGACACTTCCATAACCGATTTTAGGTTTTGCGACCATGTCCTGGGAAACATGACTGGTTATTGGCAGATTTGTGACGAAACTGCAATAAATAGCGGAGAATATAGTACCACATTGTCGTTTATTTCACTGTTATTTTTTGTATAATGACTTGGCCTCCAGGTTTCCACTAGTCCAGATTATATGCCGATCTTATTGGCTTGAATTTCGAGACAAATCTAAGGGACAATCAATCCAAAATATTTTCTAAAGAGGCGAAGATCAACCCTGTATGACAGAATCAGTTCCAGCAATCAAGATGGTAGTGAAGACAGGCTATGTCTAATAGCCCACATCAGATCATGCCAATCATCTGCTCGGTCAATGAGCGATGCCGTAGAAGCGCTTGACCTAGTGAACGATATTAGATCGAAATTCTACATTTTCACTGTTGAATTGAGACAAGCCACCTGCTTTTTATTAAAATAAAAAAAATAACGTATCGGACTCCCTAAATGACCAATCTGATTCGAACCAGGTCAATAATGGGGTATTTTGGATCTGGTAACTTAATATCTCAAGTCCGTTCGTTGATCTGATACGAACTTAACTTTACAGCTATATCATATTTGACTAATCAACACAACCGTATAACATGACCTGATAGGACAGACGTCTGAGCAACCCATGATCTATAATAGCAATAGTGTTAAATAAATATCTATATGTGGAATTAGCTTTGTAGTCATCCAACAATTAGAAGTTTGTGTAGGAATGAACTATACGGTTACGACTTCAATCAAGGATGATATAAACAACAACACATTTCGCGCCGTGGATTGGATTATTCGGCCTATCCACTATTTTTTATTATTTTTTTTTCAAATTTTATTCTTTAATTATTTTCTCGAAATCCGTTCTAACATGCACAATTATACAAGTATTAAATTGAACAATAATTTTATAACTATTTAAAGGACATAATCTTCGTACTCGCACCCCACCCCTAACCCGCCGACTTGTTTTTTTTTTAGATTTTTTTTAGAATTTATATGCCGTAAATGTAACATTTGCGATAATCTTTTTGATTTTATATCGATCTTGAAACTTATGACTCAAAATATACACTAATATATACATAGAATACTAATTATACTATCATATGTCAGATCACACCTGATTTTTACTGTGTAATTTAACCATCTCTGCACATCCCCTAGATGACATGGTAGGGTTATTACATCATCGCATTTAAATGCTCGTATCTAATACCGCTCAAGTCAGGGCTAGAATCCGTGTCGGAATGCTATTCAAGATGTTCACATGCTGGGATACAAATCGTCAGAGGGATCAGTGTTGGTTTCTGTGACATCTTTCAATAAAGATGCAGTCAGTATATTCTGCGCAAGTCGTTGCTAAGAGTCGTGTGGTCATGTCATCCAAGATGCCCACATGAACTTCCACAATAAAAGCGTGGCTGAAATGCAAATCATCCAAGGATTAGTTTGGATGCTTTTTAGGTATGCAGTCGGAATATTGGGCTGTGGCGTTTTATGACTTTTATTATTATCCCGCATCTTTTTCCATCACTCTTGTTATGTTGCGTTTAGTTCTTGCCTACATTGGTGAAATTCTGCTGGTGGACGTTTCGTCCCCGAAGATTGCACTCTGTGCAACTCGTTGTGATCGTAGGTTTGTGACTGGTAAACTTGGCGGAGAATGAAACGCATGGTCGAACTCGGGTCTCACATATATATCTTCTGATCAGGAACTTGCATTCTATCAATACTCACTCATTTTGGACCTATAAGGCGCTTCTTCTGTCTAACGGTCACTCATTAATTCATTTTTCAGCAAATAACTTCATAGGACTATTACAGATCATCACGAGGAGTAAGTTATTATTCTTGTGATGTTTTTAGAAATATGCAATCTGTATATTAGTCTGTGGGGTAATATGACTTCTTGTCAGTACGCCGGTATCTTTTTCCACCAACCTTAATTACGCCTCCTTAAAATTTAAATTCATGGATTCGGCACTCTCCGCTTGACTATCTACGAGATTTGGAAATTTCTTGGCGTTTTATCTGCTTTCGAGCATGAACAGCATCTAGATATTAAAAGTGTCACAGTCTTGTGTTTCCGGTCTCCATGATGGCCTTCACGTGTTCAAGTGCTTCATATATCCATGATGGCATTCACGTGTTCAAGTGTTTCATATATCCATGACGAAATTCACGTGTTAAACAACACAGTGGACTGATGAGAATCAAACTCCCGTCGTATCGTCAGACGCCCAGTCAAACATGACTAAAGCTTAGCCCAATGCGCCACATACCCTGAGAATTTCAATGACGGTGTTATATAGAACATCAACCGGTGTGACTGGACCAAACGTTGACTCGTTCTACCGGGAATTATTATATAAAAATTGATACATATAGCCACTGGGCAGACATTCGACCCCGGGGCTAGTGTTCAGCAGCAAAAACCAAGATAATACAGACAAGTAGAAAATTGCATAGTGGTCTGGCGGTGAAACGAACTTACGACGTTTGTGACACCAGCCACCTGATGAAACAGATCGAACGCTCTAACCCGCTGTGTGAAATCTCCTCTCACAAAATGAGGATTTCAATGGCGATGCTTTAAAGATTTCCTCCTTCGTTAATAATATATTCTGAATCGCAGACAAAAAAATACAAATATTGGGACACATTTTGCTTGCGGAACATCCTTTCGGGAGAGGCGCTACGCTACATTCACTCCTGTAAGGTCTCGCCAGTAGATTCAATGAACTGCTACATTTACCTGCTATATCGACCAAAAACACTTTTTTATGTGGAATTACACCATGAAGTTATCAAATATATGTAAGTGCCAATACTACTTCGCTTGAGGGTAGCTTTTACAAATTTTCATCTAACTATATATTCTGGAAACATATGTCGCTGGGTTGCGGCTGTAATAAATTCGCTCAGGTGGATCGCCAAATTCGTTCACCGTGACACCGGATGACCTTGGGTCAATCGCGGTATAGTCCGTAAAACCCTCGCAGAGGTAAATGGAGATGAGCGAACTGAAACGACTCCTGTTCTCCGACTATTGAAAGAATTACATTGACGTATTTGTATATCGCCCACACTCTAATTAAATCTAGACTCTAGCTTTTGAGTAATGCGCGGTCACACAGAAGACTGTTATATGGATATGGAATAGGTCTTTGGATTATGGACGCGGATATTCTTTAATGGACGACGGCTGAATTATGAATGACGGACTAGACGCTTGTATTCATACATTTGGCATTTCGCTCTGCTTTGAGAAAGTGGTGCATCGTCATCCAAATAGTCCCTCTGAACAGCACCTTATAGGCCCAGAGTTAAAATCAATCTCGGAAACTCCAGACTCGAGACATCATAGTCCAAATACAAGCGTCTAATCCGTCATTCAATATTCCATCGTCGTCCATTAAAGAATTCCCGTGTCCACAACCCAAAGACCTAATTCATACAACATTAGCACCAAATTAAAAGGATATATCATAGTATACATAAAATTAGGCTAATTTTCTGCAAGATAGGACACCTGTCAATTCGTCAATTCGCAACCGTAGCAAAACAGTTAAGAACAATTCTCTTCTTTGGCAGAGGCTGCTTACAGGGGGTCAACGGATCGGGACTACTTCTTTTCTTTCAGTGGCCTGATGCTTCCTATCGGCCCAACTGAATCTGATGATTACTTACTCTCACGAACAGCAAGTTTTGTAATGGATAAATTATATTGTTTTTGAAAAATATCTTATTCGCTTTAGAAAAATTCACATTTTCCTGATTTATTTTGTTTCGTTTTACAAGGGACATGGTTGAATCAGAGCTATCTGTCACAATTTTACGTTGCCTACTGAATGCTCATTTCTGTTTGCGAGCTGTGGTTGCCATAGTAGCTAGCACAGCAAGATGCGTTTGGCAGGCAATACAGAAATGTGGTGATGAAAAGGCACTCGGAAGCACGAAGATAACAGGTTTTGCTCGTTGTTGAAAAAAGACATTGGTGACGTTGATGCCAGAAGGATTAGCACAGAGCTAACTCTGCAATCTTTCAGATAAATCTCTTTTGATATTAATTGATGAAAGGGATTGACGAACTTTGCCTTTGCGTATCTAGCGCTGTGGATCGGATTAACCGCCCCAAGTCAACCTACACACACACATTCTCATAAATTTTTTCTCGAGTTGCTATTTATTACCCCAATTTAACCTTGGCATGAGCTGCTAATATAGCCAAATATTATATACCTATTATCCAAAGGTGTAGCTTACACCATGGGATACTCAAGGCTAACTATTGAATTTTGACAAGCTCCAAAGTAGACGACTAATTAAAATAGACAGACTGTAGTTTGGAACACGATTTTACTGTTCTTGTTGTCATCATCGCTCGGGCGTCATAGTCACATCCTTGTGATGCGCACGTGCAGCACAGCTGATAAGTGGCAGTCGAGTTAACCTACATGTTGTGGACATGTTGCAATTATGATCAATTTGTCTAGACTAGACGAAGGTGAGAATTTCAATTGTCAAATGTTCAGTCTAGCCACAACACGATCCAAAGTCGTAGCTCATATACAAGCTTGATACTCACTGACGATATCATTGTACAGTGAGTGCTTCTTGGAGTAGCGAATCACTAGAGAGTGGCTAATCAGTACACTATACCCTTCACATAAAAACCATAAATAAAAACGCTGGATGTTAGTGGAAAAGTTAACTCAAACTATGATCAGCATTGACTGACCTACAGATTGTGCAATATTTCACAGGCCGTTCATGTTTACTGCAGAGGTCAAATGGTTTCAAGCTCATTGTCTTTGATGTGACATCAGCGCTTTGACGTCTACCACAGTGATTAGTATTAGGCTCAAAATATTTCGCTCCACGATTACAATTTTGGTGTTGAGAGTTAATACCAATGCCAAGAGGAAACGCCGAGATTGCAAGATCATGTATCCGATTGCTAAACTACCAGAACTCGAGCATCTATTCTTCTTGACAATGTCTACTCGTCCTCGCGGCCAAGCGATGTGTAATATGCATGTGTTGGGCTAACGAAGGACGGATTGAAAACTAGATATATTTACTCCCGTTTCAGAGAACGGTATTATTTGTTTCGCTAATAATCAACGCTGCAAGATGGTCGAGTTGACTTTCAGACGTAGTCGCTGACGTGAACAGATCAGAAAATACATTCGTGTCTTCTGTGTTTGTACTGTTCTAGGATGAGACGCCTGTTAAGGTCATGTACCAGAAACACAGAACAGGCAAAACCTCGTTTTAGAACATGTGCCCTCTTTTAACCAATAAAGAACGTTTACAGTACTCTATGATTGACTGGATTTTCTTCCAAATTCTCCGCTGGCCAATGAAAATCCCGGATTTTATTTCGAAAATTTGAATTGACCAATGAAGTACTTCAAACTGGAAGATATCCCGTGATGCTATGTTATTCTACCATACTCCATTCTTTCGTCGATTTGGTCTGCCATTCTCTTTGAAGCGCTCAACCTCATTTGTTCAATAATATGAAAGTGAACTTTTAGGTTTTGGAGCAGTGGCTCAACTAACAAAGAGTAATACAAGAATTAAAGCAAATCGAAGTTGCATGATCAAATCACTTCCGGGGAAGAACATGTTCATAGATCTAAGACTGTATAACTAACATATCTCCAGTAATTACAGTTGCAATAAAACCGTGACTGGGATACCATTTACTCTAGAAAAAAAGAATTTCCGCCTCAATAATCGATAGACTTCTTTCGCATGACAGATTGTGAATCTCAGCCGCGCTATTATTGCAGTTGTTCATGTGGAGACTATGGAGCATCCACACGGCCCATAGCACCGGCTTAGGCGGAATTAGATATGCTAGCTTGGGAGCCGTGAGGACAGATCAGCTCAACTCATCTGATGTTAATGGATGAGCAACGTGGACGTCTGATGGAGTAAACGTCTCAGTAAAAAAAACGAGAAAGTTTCAACAGTTGTCAATAATGTCAGCAAGACATGATGATGTTCTTTAAATAAATTATAATCACTGACCATTATTCTTTATTTGAATGACTTTCCAAGTCTTTTCCACAGTATATCTCTCAGTCACGATTTGAATACGATAAAAGAGTGACCGATACATATTTACTTTTGAAACCGACTTTGGATAAAGGCTATTGTGGAATTGATGATATGAAAAGCATGATGTGTTGTCATCATCGTTAAAAACTGTTGGCCCCGCCTCTCTTGCAAGACATTATGTAAATATTGACTTTTGTTTAATAGGAATATGCAGTTTTGTTGCCCCTAGGATGTTACCGAGCCTCAGACGAGGACAATATGCACAAACGAGAAGTAAACAAACTGCATATTCCCCTCAAACAAGTCAATAATTTCATTATTATATTTATCAACTTAACTCTGTGCTAATCCATTATCTCTCAAGCTTAATATCGTTGGAGATTTTATTTTCTAAGGATGCAAGAAACAAGCGTCTAGCCCGTCATTCAATATTCGGCTGTCGTCCATTACAGAATTTCCGCCTCCATAATCCAAAGACCTATTTCACAAAACATAATTAGCATTAGCACCATATAAAAAAAAACAGTCATAGTATACATAAACATAGGCTAGTTTTCTGCAAGAGAGAAGCAGTCAACATGTTTCAATGATGCTGGGGGGCGGATGTAGAGAGATTGGGAGTCGGACGTGTTTTCACTTCACTCCGAGAAATTTGTCTATTTCTGCGGATTTCAGCTGATCTTACAAGCGTCTAGTCCGTCATTTATAATCCAGCCGTCGTCCATTAGAGAATATCCGCGTCCATTAGCTCTGATTTTTGTGTAATATATTTGGTGAATACTTTTGGCAAATACCTGTGATGAAAGTTTAGAATTATTTCTCAGTTTTTTGCTGTACAGGGCGTTTTTCTGACTTAGTCAGTTTGGCCTGGGTTGAGAAGGCAGAGATCTGCCATTACTACCGTCTCGGTCTTTGTGACCGAGGAGGTCGGTGGGTTTTTTTCTGTCTCCCTCTTCTCTGTTTGTTCGCTGTCTGTAAATATTTCGTATTTTGTTGGTGTATATAATTTTCCTTGTTGGCTTGATAAAGTTTGTAGTTGGTTCTTTTTTCGTTCAGTTTGGCTTAGATCGATTTGCACATATCTGCGTATATTGAGCTAGGCTAAATACATGTACATATTGAAAGTGTATACTGAAGGCTAGCCCTCAGAGTACAAGTTCGAGCGAGTCTTTTGTTCTCTGTTCTTTTGTTCCTCGGCATTGCCCAGCAACGGCCAGGTTTAGAACTGGGCTATTGTTCGATCGAGACTGAGGTTCAGAGAGTGTATTGTTGTACTGCTTATATAGTGTTCACCTACACCTTTAGAGTGAGGCTCCCTCGGGGGGGTAGGCAATGTTTACTCTGTGGGGAGGTAAACTGTTGGGGTTTGTGCGTGTTACTTATTGTAGTTTGTAGTTGTATTGAGATTCCCTAGTGGAACTTTGATTTTTTTTTTTTCACTATGGCCTTTAGAAAGTTTGATAGGTCACTGAGCCTAAAACTTCAAGGTCTAGAGAAAGCAAATGCGATTGATATATATATCGCGCATTAAAAGACACTGTTGGATCAGGACCGTCAGTCCTTAAAGGTCTAGTACAGGTATCAAATACCTTGTGGAACGTCACACTAGCAAATGA
The DNA here is from genome assembly GCA_036873755.1 of Hanleya hanleyi. NCBI lineage: Eukaryota > Metazoa > Mollusca > Polyplacophora > Lepidopleurida > Hanleyidae > Hanleya > Hanleya hanleyi. The sequence continues at coordinate 13,216 of JAVTVY010057424.1, read as the reverse complement.
AATTACCAAAACTCGCCTAGTGCTGGAAGGTATTCACGTTGGAGATCAACGTGGCCATTTTGAGGAAATAGATCAAGGAAAATTGTTAGTAAAGATGAAAGGACCATGCGGTTTCCCAGATTCTGCGATCAGAAGTGCTTTTGAGTTTTATGGTGATGTTCTCTCTGTACAAAAAGAGTTATACTCTTTCGATAGAGAGTTTGAGACAGGAGTTCGAAGAATTTGGATGAAGAAATTCAAACGACCTCTTCCTTCTTCTATTTTAATTGGAGGTATGAGACTTCCTGTATGGTATAACGGTCAAGTAAAACATGTTATACTTGTGGTTCAGAAGATCACATGAACTCAAGGTGTCCTTTGAAAAATAAATGGCTGATTTGTCATCAGGAAGGACACCTTAAAAAAACCTGTCCAAAGGCCAATCAAGTTCCTGAAGATAACGCAGCTAACGATAGAAAAGAGGATTCCTCAGATTCTCGCCCTGTTCCGCCCGCAGAAGTTCGAAAAGGACTTTCCGCCGAAGCTCTCCAGCAGAAACAACAGCACTGTATAGATTTATGGAAGACTGTAGGCCGTGATGACAAGCCCACCGAACGTCATCAGAGGATAGTCTCCGCCTGGAACAATGAGAAATGCTCAAATCACTACGAGTGTCTCGATGACGCGATGGATGAAGGTTGCAATTCAGAAGATGAAGTTAGTGATGAAGATAGTGAGGTTTGCGATGAAGTAGAAGGCAAGTCAGGTGATCAGAAGTCGGTTTCTGATCAGACTGAAAGTGTTGACATAGTATTAACTCCAAAAGTTGAATTGAAGGGTGACAACTTACCGGTTACTGGTAGTGTTTCGGGTCAGGATGCACCTGTGCAGTCTGTGGATTCCTCCATTAATCCTATTCACTCCGGTGTAGATGTAAACTTTACACCAAACGAGGAAGTAATGAAGGAGTTCACACAAAAAGAAAGTAGTCAACAGTCTTGTAGTAATAAAGCTACCTCGAATCAGAAAAAGAAGAATAAAGAGAATACCATAGATATCGAATCCAGCAAAGAGCCTAAAATAGTCAATGCTACTCCCACTCCTACCAACGATTCACCCATGCTTTCTGATGGGGAGTATCATGAGTGTAATGATCGTCCGTTAAAAGGCGAGACTTCCTTAAACCAAAGGTCGAAGGACTTGTTGGGACATGAGAGAAAGAAGTTTATAAGAAAGAAACTAAAAAGGACAAGAGAGAACAAATGAAAAATACAAAGAAAGGTCAAAAAGAATTACCCAAAATAAAACGTACATAATGGCTAAGCTAACCTTATATATCTTAGCTTGGGCAGTTTTGTGTTTTATTTCTATATACAGACTAAAGATGGCTCAGCCACCAACTATCGTTCAGTGGAATTGCAGAGGAGTTTGGCCAAATTTAAATGAACTCCAATTATTAACTCAAGATTATTAACCATCAGCTTTTTGTCTCAACGAGACCTTTCTGAAGAAAGCAGATAAAGATAAATTTAAATTTCGCCAATACACACCTTATCATTCCTACGCTTTAGACGGAAATGGAAAAGCTACAGGCGGTTCTTCAATATTGGTTAAAATGGGTGTTTTACACAGTCCTGTTGATTTAGTGACAGATTTACAAGCTGTAGCAGTTCGTATTACCTTGAATTCTGTTTTCACATTATGCACGGTGTACATACCTTCTTCTGGTAGTCTCCGGTTCAATGAACTTGAAGATCTTTACGATCAGCTCCCGAAACCCTGTTTATTGATGGGTGATTTTAACGGTCGTAATATCCTCTGGGATAATGAAGACAATTGTAACGGTGAAATTCTCGAAAATTTGATATCAAATAATTCTTTGTGTATTTTTAATGATGGTTCTTATACACATTTGTCCTCGGCCCATGGAACCTATTCAGCATTGGATATCTCACTTTGCGACCTTCCTATTCTTGGTTACGTTTCGTAACTTGTGTCTTATTCCGCTTAACCCGGGGCTAGGGGCCGTATGAACCCATGTGCTTCAAGATCCTCATGCTGCTCATATGAACAGTCACAATCAAGCGTGACTGAGATACACCATTCTCTAGATAACGACTTTAGAACTATTATTATGGATTAAAAATACTGATCAGCGATACGGATTTGATATTTTTGGAACATCATGATGTCTTGTCGGCATCATTGAAAACTGTTGACCGCTTCTCTCTTGCAGGAACGTAGCCTATGTTTATGTATACTATGATTGTCTTTTTTGAATTTGGTGCTAATACTGTTATATGGATATGGAATAGGTCTTTGGATTATGGACGCGGATATTCTTTAATGGACGACGGCTGAATTATGAATGACGGACTAGACGCTTGTATTTGCCTCGGTGCGTTCAGAACATCACCCAAAGAAAGCTTGTATGTCGAAGCGGATGAATTTCCCTTAGAACTTCGCAGAATTAAATTATCGCTGCAATATATCACAAAACTGCATTCGAACCACTCAAATCCTGCATATAACTGTGTTTTCAACCCTGAGTACGCAGATTTATATTCACAAAAACCCTCGATTATTCCACCTCTTGGAATCCGTATGAAACCACACCTTGTAGCAGCTGGTATTAAAGTTAGTCAAATTTTACCTAACAAGCTCTTGCCAACTCCACCATGGCAGTTAGCCACGCCAGAAGTAGATATTTCAATGACTAAATATGAAAAAGGCAGACACGAGAGCTCGTGTATACACAAGAATTTGTTCTACTGAGAGAGAAATACAGATCACATCAGGCTATTTATACAGATGGTTCTAAAGATGGTGAGAGAGTAGCATGTGCTACTATCTTTAGTTCCAAAACTAAAACATATCGTCTGCAGAAGCAAAAGCTCTATTATCAGCTTAGAAGGTATTGGATCCACTAGAAGGAAAAAATATGTCATATTCTCAGATTCACTATCATGCCTTATAGCAATTAAAAGTGGAAATTCAACTCATCCCACTATTTTGAAAATTCTGCAATTATATGACACCAGATTTGATCAACAGATAGATATTGTGTTTTGTTGGGCGCCTAGTCACGTTGACAACACTGAGGCAACACTGAAGCTGATGGATTGGCTAAGGCAGCTCTAGATGAAGAAGTTGATCCCGTCGGAATCCTATACAGCGATTTCAGACCATCTATCTGCGCTTATGTCAGAAAGCTGTTTCAATCTTTATGGGATACTATGGAAAATAACAAACTTCACGAGTTCAAAAGAACGGTTGGTTATACTCATCTGAACAGTCATAAGCGTTTCGACCAGGCCATGATCAGACGATGTAGGATCGGTCACACACGATTAACTCATGAATATTTACTGAAACAGGAGCCGATTCCAAGGTGTATACCTTGCCATGAAGATCTCACGGTGAAACATATTCTCATAGACTGCATAGCTTGTAAGAGATACTTTTTATCGAGCAGCTACGCTGGAAGATCTTTTTAACAGAGTGGAAGAGGATTGTATATTATTATTTGAGAGAGTTTGGTTTGTTGTACAAATTTTAATGTGTGTACCTGTTTTAACGCATTAGTTTACCGAGTTTTTGAATTGATTACTTAGAATTTTGTTTGGTCGTCGCTATATAGCTGAAATATTGCTGAATGCGACATTAAACCTTAATTCTCTCTCTCTCTCTCTCAATGATGCTGGTAAAACATCATGATGTTCCAAAAATATTAAATCCGTATGGCTGATCAGTATTCTTAATCCGTATGATTTTCGTTGTAAAGTCGATATTTTGAGGATGATATATCTCAGTTACAGTGTGATTGTGTTGTACTTATGATCACCATGAAGATCTAGAAGTACATGGGTTCATACGGCCCCTAGCCCCGGTTCAATACGGCTCTTAGTCCCGAGTTAATCGAAATTAGACACAAGTTACGAAACGTAACGCCGAAGGTCTTGCTCATCAAGCTCAAATTTGAGGCGCTTTGTGGTATAGCTCTGTTGTATACGTTTCTGCAATAGTGTTTTGTGACATTGATTAAAATTATCACATTTCACACATGATCTCGCAAATGTTAACAGGCGTGATATGTATACGCCATATGCGGGTCCCACTGGACTATTACTGTTCAGAAAGGAATTGTTTACCATGTCGAAATTGTAATCATCTCTTTTGTCGTGAAGTCGACGAGAGAGAAAGCCCGCTTCATTTCTATAGACATAATTATCTGCTGTCCTTGAAATCCAGTGTAGGCGGATATATATCATTCATTGCGTCATATATATAGCAATTATCCACAGTGAGAATATCGTCTATATAGCGTTTGGTGAAAGAGAAGGAACGGGCTTTGAAATGATCAGTTTTTGAATGCATATAGTCCTATTCATAAGAGAACAGATCAAGATAATACAAAAGGGATGCACAATTAGTACCCATCGTAATACCTATATACTGTTGATATATTTTACCAAATTTCACATAGCTATTATTCATGAGAAAAGAAAGCAACTCTATAAAGAAAGAAACATCACATGAATGATATCCCTTCTATGTAGTAGACCTAAAGAATGTTTTATGACTTTTGACGTGAATATATCGGCGATCAGTTTTCTTGAACCCCGAAATTATTAATGAACTCGGACGGTCAATCAGGTCTTCATGATGGATTGTAGTGTCGAGAAATCCCGCGGAGTTAGTTGTTTTCATCGGCAATCGCATGCAACATAATTTATGATGTACGAGAATTCGATGGCGGTTGTTAGTTACTCTAAAAATGTACTCCAGTGATTAGTACGATCCCACTTACAATTTGATTTAGAGGATAAAATGTTCGTTTCTGCTGTCTTTCGCATCTAACATCAGCTCGACGAACTGCTCTGTGGCTTCAGGCTCCTAAATATGAAAAAGTTCCGATCCGTTAACCCCACACGTAATGTCTGCCAAAGACTAGAATTTTCTCGAATTTGTTCCGCCTTCGTAGCAGCGATTAATGGAAAGCCGTTGGTGCCAGTGGCAAGTATGGTATTTGTTCTATTCAGCTGCAAATTTTATTTCTATTCACTGCTCGATTTGATGCCTCACCGGGGGACTGTTTCGGGGCCTGCGCACTGCTTACCAGGCAGAGAAAACAGTAAAATGAGGACCTCCTGTGTAGAGGCGCGCACAGCTTGAAATTTTGACGGATAATGTTTGTCAAAACGTTTGTCACCTTGTAGTACTTGAAATAAAATACTTCCTGTCGAAAGATGAAAGTCTAAATTCAATTAGGGTATCCGCGAGATACATACAATTTTGTTAATACTGCCGAACGTGTAAATTATTTAGGGGTCTGGTGCCTATTACATTAGCATTGTCTGAAAGTATTTGATCAAGCTGCGTTGAAAAATGGGCTATCGGTGAGGTATACACAGCTAAATTGGATATCGTTGCTTAAATTATTCATTGTTTGGTGGAAATTTGGAACATTCCATTCAATGTGGAGGTTGAGATCGGGTGAGGGCGTTTCATTAAGGGGGTGGGATATATTTGTTGTGCGTTTTTACTGATCAAAATCGGCAGTTCGAACCGTTTTGCAGCTGCTTACCGTCTCAAATATTTACGACCAAGATATATTTTCAAGTGATACTGAATGGATTGAATTATTTCAGTGTTCTGTGGATTTACATCATCTTCTGCCTCGTCGAAATGCTAAAATGATCGAAAATGCTGGTTTCTTATGAGGTGTGATCATTGTAAGGTCCCTATCTGGCTCAAGATGAACTGATTCGATCAGTCCCATGATATAACAGACTGATCAGAGACCCGGCTGAGGATACTTAAGTCGTCAGATACAGACATTGCAGACTAGTTTTAGCTGGACGATCCTCCCATTTTTGGATTTTTTACCTGAATCAGTGGCTATTTATTCATTCTTAGTGGAACTCCGAAACCTGAAATAATTATACAAGTTTATAATAAATACCTGGACTATCTGTTAGATTAGATTAGATTTTATTCACCAAATATCCATAAAGAAATACATATTCAGTGTCAATCATATAAGGGAAAGAAAAAAAATTATATATATTATGTATATGATAACAAGAGATTGACAGTTGTAGAAATGTGGATGGCGGGAATAAAGCCCAGATGGGCTTGTTCTATCCCTAGATATTTAACTAATTAGGTTGAGCGAATGTAATAGGTGAGTTGAGCCAAAAAATGATGCGATGTGTACACAGCTTAATACGAAGGATCATCAAAATTGACTACATTTTTCAAGAAGATAGGATTTAACCTTTGACTTGAAGAGTGACGAGGAATCAATTGTTTTTAAGTAAGAGGGAAGTTTGTTCCATTCCCCAGGACCTGAGCACTTGAGAGCGTAATAAGATAAGTTGGAATAGTGAAATGGTCTGTATAGATTGATGTTGCGGGTTCTTGTTTGATATTGATGAATAGCATATTGCCTGATGAATAGCATATTGCCTGGTGAAGTAGGTTTGGTAGATGTTTGGTAATTGATCAAGATTATATAAAAACTTGTGGACATGACGTTAGCAAGAATATTGGTTCAGTTGAAGAAGTGGCAAAATTTGCAGCGAGAGGAAAATTGGAAGTGTATGATCACGTTTATTGGAAAGTGATATAATTCTCACAGCACGCTTTTGTAGCAGAAACAACGGATTTAGATGGCTTGAGTACGTATTTCCCCATAGAATATTTCCGTACGATAGATAAGGGAAGATCAGAGAGTAATATAATATGTAAAGTGTTTTCTTATTTATAGAGTTTTTTATGTGATAATTATACCTGTGTTTCTCGACACCTTCCTGCAAATATAATCTATATGATTTGTCCAGTTCAGAACATCATTAAACAGGATGCCAAGGAATTTGAAATTATTCACCAGTTCAATATCTGTTCCAGAAATGTGAACAGGGGGCAAGGGATCAGATGTATTTTTACATTTTATTAACATATATTTGTTTTTTTTAATGTTCAGAGATAGACGGTTGGAAGAAAACCAGCTATGGAGTTTGTCCAGCTCGTTAGACATAGTGTCTATGAGATCCATGATGTTTTTACCCGAGAGTACAACGCTAGTGTCGTCTGCAAAAAGGATAGTCATGAGTAAATCAGAAACTTTATCGATATCATTGATATACAGGAGGAAAAGAAGCGGCCCGAGGATGGATCCTTGCGGCACACCGCACGTAATTAACTCAGAAGAGGATAATGCATTATTATATGAAACACGTTGTTGTCTGTTTGAGAGACAGCTTTTAAACCAACTATTTGATGGGCCCCTGAAACCGTAATGATTTAGTTTCGACAGGAGAATAGTATGGTTTACCGTATCGAAAGCCTTCGATAAATCAAGAAACGTGACGATGCTAAATTCTTTTGCCTCCTTTGCCATAGCCAGCCTATCAAATAGATAGCAGGCAGCAAGAGCTGTAGAATGATTTTCCCTAAAACCGTACTGGCTCGGAGAGATAACATTATTGTTGTCTAAAAAAATTGTGATCATATTTGCTGCAAGAATTTTGCTTAGGCACGGAAGGACAGAAATTGGTCGATAATTATCAAGAGAATTAATATCTCCTGATTTGTAGACCGGAGTTACTTTAGCTGCCTTTAGGGAATTAGGAACAATACCTTCAGTAAAGGACAGATTGAATATGTGACAAAGAGGGTGAGAAATAGAGTCAGAGACTAGTTTTACTAAGGACATGCGTATGCCATCTAACCCCGGTGCAGCTGATTTCATGCTCATTATAGTAGATTGTACATTACAGGGGTGCACGGCGGAAAACGCGAAGTTGTTTAAAATAGGAGTGCCTAAGTATTCGTCGATTTTTTTTGTTGTGTTCGGAATTTTTTAATCTAATTTTGAGGCGACAGTGTTAAAGTGTTCGTTGAATTTTTCAGAAATTAGTTGACTATCTGAGGTTTCTGTTGCATTTATATTTATAGACTGGGGAACGGTCGAAGTTTTTTTACGATGCATTAGCTGGTTCAGAATTTTCCATGTTCCTTTAATGTCGTTATGGTGTTCATTAAATTTTGTTTCGAAATAGGTTTTCCTAGCATGGCGAATTAAATTATTTAATTTGTTCCTATACTTTCGGTAGGTTTTACGAGAGTCGTAGTCCTGGTTAATTAATTGAAGTCTGTATAAGCGGTTTTTATCGTGGATAGATGTTAAAATACCGTAAGTTATCCATGGTTTGATAATTCTACATTGTTTTGCGATTTTTAATGTTACAACTGGAAAACAGTCATTATATATCTGGTTAAATTTCCCCAGAAATAAGTCTAGTGCGCAGTCAGTATCATATGCAACATTGCTGACATCATTCCAGTCTGTATTGCCAATTGTTGTCGTTTTACGAAAGGAGATATTTTGTACTGGAGGCCTGTTGGGTGGATGTGGTTTTAGAATGTGAAAGATGGGGAAATGGTCTGTTATTTCTGTTATAAATATGCCAGAAAGAAGATTTTCTTCGTGAAAATTTAGAAAAATGTTATCAATTAATGTGGCAGATCGGGACTGGACCCGCGTTGGTTTAGTTATCTGGGGAAAGAAATAATTAGATTTCATGTTTTCAAGAAAAGTTTTGGATGGACTATGACGATCGGTTTTGAATAAATCTACGTTAGTCTCCCATTAAGATACATTTGTTTTTCTCTTTTTGAAGCGATTGTAGTATTGGCATAAATTTTTCATTAAAATTGTTAACGTTTTTTCCTGGAGGACGGTAGAGAATACCCACAAGATACTTGCAAGATGCATGGTTGAATTCAACAGAGATTCATATTCTCCACTCTCATCAATACGTGTCAAGTCTTCTCTGAGCTTGCATGGTTGTATCCTCTCATCAATGAAGATAACTAGACCCCCACCCTTTTTTCTACATCTAGAGGAGAAGTATGGTTTATAGCCAGGTATGTCGATAAGCGATTCAGTAGTAGAGTTCAACCAGCTTTCAGAGAAACCTAAGACCGAGAATTTGTAGTTTAAGTTATGCAGAAAACCGGTTATCTCTAATTGATGTTTTTGCAGACTTCTTGCATTCAAGTGTAAGAAAGAAGGTGATTCATCAATATCGGGGATATTTCCTGTATGGTCATTAAAAGATCGATCAGTATAGTAATTGGATTGATGGGTGGCGATGCTACTCCAGTGCGATATTTCATATTCATTGTCATCTATATTTGTTGCACTATGTTCGATATCGTTCAGTATGACTGGATTGAAGCACATGTTCTCAATTTCATTTAAAGTCAGGTCAGTGTGTGATCTCTTTGTATTATCAGTTGATTCTGGGATATGGCTCTCGTTGTAAAATGGAAGGTACGGCATGAGGTTCGGGAGTGGAACGCCCTCAGAGCAGATTTGATTATCCATTATCGTTTAGGTCATTAATAGTGGTTAAAAATATTATATCTGTAGTCATTATCAATTTCATACAGGTGTACACAACGCTAGGCATATAAGGAAAGAAACACAACATATATACACAACAACAACAACAATATACGACATATATACAATAAATGGAGTAACATGAACAGTTGTACATTACTGTGTACGAGCTGTGGTACACGGCAGATAGATACCACTCAGTGATAAAGAGGTAGCAAATACTGCAAAGATTGATCAATAAACACATCCACAAAGAGCCATAAATTATATCAGCTCAGGAAATCCATGTAAACAGGATGGTCTATTAGTAAAGTTGATGCGAGTTGTAAGTCAGAATTTCATATTCTCTATGCTAATCTTGGATGTAGTTTGGACAGAGATGTATTGGATTCCCATTTATATGGTGTATTTACAGGTAAGAAAAAATCAACAAGATGGAGATGCTTGATTACACTGCTTTCAGATCTACAACACTGTTAGCACTACTCCCACAAAGGACAACTGCTTGATGCAGCTACATGTATGTAGTGTTTTAGGTCAGGCAAAAACAACAGAATGGAGTTTGGATAGAGATGTGTTGCATTCACAGTCCTTGCAGTAAAAGATTACAAAAATATAAAAGAAAACAGTAGAAAAAGTGTTGGATTCACAGTCCTTGCAATAAAAGAACACAAAAATCAAAATACAGCAGGAAAAGGAAGAAAATAAATAGATACTTAAATTATCCAATAGCTAAGATCAGATATGCAGTTATGGTACATGTATCCTGTGACAAGTATTTTTGGCCTTAATGGCATTGGATATACATTATGTAGTTATTATACAATTTACCAGGGACCAACTAGATATAATGTATTCAAACAATGTTCAATTATGTCTACCAGTTTATGTTACAAGTATCCTGTGACAAATAGTTTGGGCCTTTATTGTGGGCACTGGATATACTTTTTATAGATTGCTATACAAATTACCAATTTGATAGATCTGAGTGTTTCAGGGTTGACTAAATCAACAGAATGAATTTACACAGCTTTCAGCTTGACCAACACATTAACATTTAACAACCCTGTTCAGCACTACACTCACAAAAAATGTTTGAGGCAGATATGCAGTGTTTTAGGTCCAACAATAACAACAGGATGAGGTTTAGATAGAGATCTGTTGGATTCACAGTCCTTGCAGTAGAAGAATACAGAATCAAAAAAAAAACAGTAGAAGAAAATGTTGGAGTCACAGTCCTAGCAGTAAAAGAATACAAAAACCAAGAGACAGTAGAAAGAAGAGAAGAAAATAGATACATACATAAATTATCCAATAATTAAGTTTAGATATCCAGTTATGTATCCTGTTACAAGTAGTTTAGGCCTTTTGTGGATGTTGGATATACTTTATATAGATATTATACAGTTTACCAGGGCCCAACTGGATATAAATGAATGTATTCAAACAATGTTCAATTATGTCTACCAGTTTGTTACATGTATCCTGTGACAAGTAGTGTGGGCCTTTATTTTGGGCACTGGATGTACTTTATATAGATTTTTACACAAATTAGAGTATTGAATATATTTATAGTGACCATTGAGTATAGTTGTAAATATATTATGGTATGCAATTATCTCATATGGAGTATGTTTCCTGCAGTAAAGAAAACAAAGAAAGAAATACAATGGAAAAGAAAAAATGCATGAATTTTCCAATAGCTAAGTTTAGATAAAATACAGGATGGAGTTTGGGGATAGAGATACACGATTGCCCTGCTTTCAGCTCTAAGGCTTGACCAGCATGAATATTTGCCTTGTGATGAAGAATTTAAACTCATCTGTTGGGTTATATAGTGATATCTAAAAATGTAGTGTATTGAAGAATTTAACCTCTGGATACAATGTTATGTACAATTTAACCTCTATGTACAGAGCATTGGACAAATGAACACATTTGTGTAGTGTTTATGACAATTTAACAAGGGCACTGATAGATTTTTAATCATAGCTAAGATAGTGCTATAACTTCAGCACTGGAATATAAGTCTGGAATTATTATCCAAGGGAAGTAACTACTCGATTTTCACCTCTTTCCCCTCTATGAACAGTTTTCCTCCTGCAAATCTTACTTTTTTGTTTTCATGGTAAGCCTTCTGCATTTGGGGTTGGGCTTCTTCAACACATAATCGATGTGAGTCAGGTCTTCCATGACGTTGAACGGTAATCTGTCATCTGGTCCAGATTTCTGACTTTGGTGATTTCTGCGATAGTGCTTGTAATCAGCAATAATTTGATTTCTTATTTTCCGGTTATAAAATCGAGCCATTAGTTGCGGATGTTGCCTAGATGCTGTTGTTCGGCTGGATGGATGGGCCAGTTCCATTGAGGATTTCACATGCTCAAGATCTTTAAATGGCCCAAATTTATGTGAAATGAGAAATTCAGCTATCTTATTCTCATACAACTCACCGTCTAGAACCTCAATTCCGTCAAAATCTAATGTTGTAGGACCTGGAGCGCCTTTCCGAGGTATTTAATTGTTCTGTAATTTTTTCCTCTAGCTCAATTCGTGCCGCTCGTTCGTTTTCGAGTTCTTTTTTCAGCTGGGTCACATCTTCATATACCGTATTCAGTTTCTCTGTAGTAGTGGTCAGTTCGCCTCGTAATTCAGCTATATTTCCGATGATTTCATCTTTAACAGAACGTAGGACGTTGGTGAAGTGTGACGCTAATGCATTCATGGCACCAAATATAGCTACGTGCTGAGGATTTGAGGACTCGGGCAGAAAGAACTCCGGTATGTCAGTTTCATCGTCGCCGCCATTTGCATTTTCATTTGAAAACCTTGTTGTTCGGGCAGATGGAAGATTTTTTGCTGAATTTGGCTTCGGTTGGTTCTTTTTCGTCTTGTCCTCCCTCGGCATGATGAAATGTTGAGTATACAGATGATTACTACAAAAATGTGCAGGCTACTTCACGTTTTTAAATATTAAATTGTGGTAAATATCGCCACCACAGGCTCAAGTCAACCTATAGCATGCGCATGCGTATCGCTATCTGTGCCTGCGATAATACAATACCTGGTTCAGAAAGATTCGTTTGATCCTGGCTAACATCGGCCATAAACCGGAAGGGTCATCCTGAATTTAGACGCTTGACATTGGGGGTGAAGACAGATTTTGTAATATTATTTGCATTGCCCTCCGTTCGAATTGACCCTTTTTGACGTCTGTCTGTAAAGCATTCGCAGTTAATATATAACTAAATTCATACACGTAATCTCTGCCAAAGACTAGAATTTTCTCGATTTTTCTCCGCCTTCGTTGCAACGATTAATGGAAAGCCATTGGTACCAGTGGCAAGTATGGTATTTGTTTTATTCATTTGCAAATTTTATTTCGATTGACTGCTCGATTAGATGCCTCGCCGGGGACTATTTTCGGGGCCTGCGCACTGCTTTCAGAAGGCAGAGAAAACAGCAAAATGAGGGTCTCATGTGTGGAGGCGCGCACAGCTTGAAATTTTGACGGATAATGTTTGTCAAAAAGTTTGTCACCTTGTAGCACTTCAAATAAACTACTTCCTGTCGAAAGATGAAAGTCTAAATTCATTTAGAGAATCAGCGAGGTACAATTTTGTTAATACTGCCGAACGTGTAAATTATTTAGGAGTCTGATGCCCTGTGATCCGCTGTATGCAGCAGGAGCGAAAGAACGGGGCGACCTCTGTTGTAATTATTTCCTCCTAGTGTGTATTCCATGGCGAGGTGAAATATGCCGTTTCAGCTGGCAGTATACAAATGTGACAGGAGAATATGCAGTTTTATCCCATTACAATT